>BJBW01012071.1:2612-22529 GCA_004320125.1 Scolopax mira
ATGCCTGCAGCCCCCAAATGAAGGGGCTTTGAAGGTCACAGCAGCAGGTGGGTCCAAGAAGGTGCCTACAAGGAGGATATCTCTTCATTGCTGCGATGGGGATGGTGTAGGAGAGAGCAGAGTTCCCTGGCCCCGGGGTATTTAAGATTTACACCTGGTTGGGTTTGCACTGTGTGTTCCCAAACTCATTTTACGGCAGAGGTGGAGCAGATCTGCTCACATGGAGAAGGAACCTGCTTGTGTCCAAGGCCCTCATGGGCCAGGCACCACAGAAGGGTTTGTGATGCCTGGAGCCACGCTTTGGTTGACTCTTTCCCTGTGTCTCTCCATTGCTTCTCAGGAACCAGAGATGCCTGCAAAAACTAAATCAAGTAGCTCCTCTTCCTCCACATCCTCCTCTTCCTCCTCCTCTGATGAAGAGGATGAAAGCGACCTGGAAGCAAAGAGAGGTCCCCGCAGCAGAGAGACTCACCCGGTACCGCAGAAGAAAGCTCAGATCCTGGTGGCAAAACCCGAGATGAAAGATGCTTCCAGGAAGAAGCGTGGGCGGAAACCTCTTCCCCCGGAGCAGAAAGCGGCTCGAAGGACCGTCAACCTGACAAAGGTGCTGAAAACATCCCGGAAGGAGGTGGGTGGCAGCGCCAAACCTCTGGGGAAGCTGCAGCCCCAGCAGGGCTCAGGCATGGCCGTGATGAAGGACGCGCCGGGCGCCTTGACCGGGCTCAGCTCGGGGGGGTCATCAGCAGAAAACCTGCCCAACGTGATGAAGAGCGGCTCCTCCAGCCCCAGCCGGGCCATCAGCTGGCAGAGCTCCATCGTGCACTACATGAACAGGATGTCCCAAAACCAGAACTCGGGCGAGTCCTCCCCCCTGGGCAGGTTGGCGCTGAAGGCTCAGGCGGCCGGTAAAGGTGGCTTGGGGTTGGACTTAAAAATGAGGAACCAGAAAGGATCTGGGGAGCTCGGGCTGAGCGTGCAGGGACCCAAGGCTTCCAAGGCTCCCACCAGCGGTGCCGGAGGGGACCAGAAATCTGGGTTTGCTGCGGGAGGCCAAATGCTGCACAACGGCAGCAAGACGCCGGCGGGCTCATCCGGGGCTGGCAACCAGGCGACCTCCAGCCAGGAGCTGAACCTCCAGGCTCTAAACCTGCAGAGCGTCAAAAACGGGGCCAGCGGGAACAGCCTCCCTCGCCACCTCTGCGGCGCCCTGGCCAAAGGCTCCGGCGGTGGCCCGGTGGCTAGCGTGGGTGCCGGCGGGGCGAAGGGCGGCACGGCGGGAGCTGGGTTGAACGCTGCCGGCACCGGGGTGCTCTCGGGAGGGGACGGAGGCAAGAACGAGAAGCAGGCACACCGGGCAGGTGACAGGGACTTGGCCAAAAGCGGCCCGGCCGGCACGCAGGAGGGGCACGTGGCCACGGAGAGCCGCAAGCCGGCCACCCTTTCTGAAGTGAGCACGGGCGAAGAGACCAGCTCGGATTCGGACCGGGATTCGGCTTCCTTCCCCAGTGTGGGTCAGAACATGTCTGTCTCTATCCAGACCAGCCAGGACTGGAAACCCACCCGCAGCCTGATCGAGCACGTTTTTGTCACCGACGTCACCGCTAACCTGATCACAGTGACGGTCAAGGAGTCCCCCACCAGCGTCGGGTTTTTCAACCTACGGCAATACTGAGGAGGAAGAAGGTCCTTCAGCCTCTCCCTCAGCTTTGCCCACCTCTTCCACCAGGTTTTTCTTTCTTCGAGTGAACACATAAGACCTGCTGGGACTCGTGTCCAGAAAGACGCGGTGAAACCTGCTCAGAACTGTCAGCGGGTCCATGGATCCCTCCCGGCTTCTCTTCATCCCCTCCCGGAGCCTCTTCCCTGGCTGATCCCCTTCTCCAGGAGCGGGGGCTCTGGTGGTGCGGGGGGTGATGGGCTGGCAAGTTTTGAGCCAGGCTTCACTGTGCGTGTGTTTCTTTGCTGGAAACAGCAGATGATGGCAAGGTCTGGGGCTCTGGCAGCGGGGAGAGGGTGTGATGGGCCAGGCTTGTGCTGGGGAGAGGTAAAAGGAGATCCTTTTCTTTCCTCTGGGCTCCCCGGGAATCTGTCTGTGAGCCGGGGGGAGCCACAAATCAATCCAAATGAGGCAGCCGCCGCTCCCAGCCCTGGGGGGGCAGCTGTACGTGGGGGTTTTCAGGGTACATTCAGCCCAGCCACCCCCCTGGGCAAGGTCACTTCCAATGATGGTGAAGTCCACGACGTTTCTGTTGTGGTTTCCAGCCGATAGGGAAATATTGTTTACATTTTTTATTAAGGAAAAATCCTTTTTTTTTCTTCTTTTCTTTTTTTTTTTTTCTCTTTCTTCTCTTTTTTGAGGGAGGAGAATGAACCCAGTCTGGGGAAGACTGAATCCTGGATGCCACGGATGAGATGAGGCATCAAAGGTGCCTCTTAGGGAGCAAGGGGCAGCTGGCAGTGGGTACCTCCTTGTCCCCTGGGCAGGGTCCTGCCTCAGGAGGCAGCGAGAGCCTCTGGTTTCCTCGCAGAGACCTGACTTTCAGAGGAAAGCCAAGCCCAGATCACTGCACAGCCCTTGGAGCCCAGCGCTGCTCTTCTTCCTCATCCCAGCATCACCAGCATCTCCCCCTTCCTGTTCAGCAGTTTCCAGGCTCTTGTAGGAACCCAGTCAGGGAAGATATTACTATTTTTTTGGAAGTCTTGCAGAACACACGACCCCTCCCAGCAGCAGGTAGGTTGATACGGGGGCTGCCGGGTGTCTGCAAGGTCGGGGCTGCAGTTTGGGCAGAGCTGGGGGTGAGTGAGCCCTCCCCACCTGGGATGCTCTCTGGGTTGGGCTCACAGTCATCTCCCACGTCTTTCTCCAGCCAAGGGGCTCAAGAAGCTGGTGGAGGACACCCACACGAGTGGTCTGGAGCAGTGGGACAGGAGGAAAGGAGAGGGAGAAGGGACAGGCCAGGCAGTGGGTCCCTCAGGCTGCTGTTCCCTGAGGAGCCAGAGGGGCCTGGGGCAGCTTTTCACCTTCCCATCCTGTGCCAGCAGCCGAGGGTCTTCATTTTGGTTTGTAATTGCAACCAATAATGGCTTCTTTTACAGAGACAGAGGTCTTTTTCCCTTCTGTAGATGACTCTTACAAGCCAAAATTCGCAGCGGTAGTTCAGGCAGGGTTTACTAGTGTTTGAGGTCATTTTGGTTCTGTTAAGGCTGAACTCCTTCCTGGGAGGAGATCAGAAGGCTGCATTTTGGCCAGGTCCCGGTGCGTGGGAGGGCCATCCCACCGGTGTCCCTGGGACGGCCGCTCGGTGTCCCGCTGGGGTCACCCCCACTGGGTGACAGACCTGGCACCGGGACGGGCATCTGGTTGTCACCCACACAGAGGTGCAGAGATAAATGGACCAAACTGGGGGTACAGGTACTCCTGACAGCCCCCCCTGCTGCATCAGCCCCCCCGTAGTGCCACTTGCTGCCGTGGCTGGTGGTTCTCAGGTGGAATGAGAAGCTGGTGCTGGCTGCCCGGGAGGGATGGTTATTCCCTGGGGGGTGACTGCATCCTCTGCCAGGGCAGCCCCTGTGCCCCAGAAATGCTTTCCTTTTGCTTTTTGAGTTCGATTCCCAGCATCCCCTCGGTCGTGGCTTTGAGTTTGTGGTGTTAGGGAGCTGAGCACGGCGTGAGCCGGGGAGGATGAGCCCCGTGCATGCCTTGTGGGGGCATATCTGTGCAGGGCTCCTCGGCCAGCTCCAGTTCTGTCCCAGGCAGCCTGGAATCCTCATCACCACCTTGCCAGGGTTGGGGGGACTGGTGCAGCCCCTCTCTGCCCCTGGCCACCCGGCCGGCAACGCGCTGCGCCTCGTTGTGCGAGGCAAAGGGCCAAGGGGAGAGGAGAGAACCTTGGCCTCTTGGAGGAGGTTCCCAAGGACGGAGTTTCCGTTGAGCTCCGCGATGCCAAAATGTCACAGCCCATGCCGTTTACCCTTCTAGACTTTTTAATTTTGCCAAATGAGCTGCTGTTGCTTTGAGCAGCCCGAGGAAGCTTTCGCCTGCCTCGGCAGAAACAACAGCTCCCGGCGTGGTCTCTTGCTGGGGGTGCTTTTGTGTTGGGGCAGGAGCGTTTTGGGAGAAGAATCAAGGAATCGGGGGGGGGAGGGAGGGGGCTCGGGGGGGGTAACGTTCCTCCCTGCACACCAAATGTTTGCTACTTGGCCTTTGCAAATCCAAACTGAACGACAATGTGCCTTTGGGCTGTCCTTATCTCAGCCTTGTCTGTGACACCGGTCCCACGACAGGTTTGTGCCTATGCAAAGCAGGGTGGTGACAGGGTCCTGGGGACAACCGTGACACCGATGGGGAGAGGTGCCCTGATCCCCAACGGGGACACCCAGGAGCCCTGTCTCAGGGCTGAGGGATGCTCCCAGAGAGGAAGCTGGCCCAGCAGGAATGCTGTTACTTAGAGCTGTAGGATGTAGGGGGGGCTGGTGACCCTGAGAGGGAAAAAAAAAGCATCTGAGGATGCTCCAAGAAGGGGTCAGAGCCCCAAGTGTCTACAGAGGGGGCAGGAGATGAACTGCCATGGTGGGTTCTGTGCTGGCCACACACCAGCTGCTCCCTCCAGAGCCCCCGTGGAAGCTCATGGGTGATTCTGTGTGGGGGGACTCATTCCTACCTCCCAGCTGGGCAAAAGGGCGCTGTGCCCAAGCTGGCACCCAGGGGAGTGCGTGCCCCGACGGGGGGGGGGCTTCCCTCCACCACACCCCCCCATCCCCAGCCAGTCTCCTCCCGGTGGCAGCAGGACTCTGCTGTCACCACTTGCTATTGTGCCTTTTGCTCACCAGCTGATTTCGATTCCAAAGGTCTAAGGATGGTGAAAATGATAATCCCGAATTTTTTTTTTTTTAATTTTATTTTATTCGTTGACCTTCGTCACCTCCCGTGCTCCTTCCCCAGCCCCTTCCCGACCTCCAGTTTCAGGATCTCAGCTCTCCCAGCAGCGCTGGGGTGTCTGAGCGACCGGTTCCTGGTGGAGTTTGCCTCTCAAAGGCACATTATGTGAGTGATTTACTGTAATCTTTTGTGGACAGGGTTTGAAAGCTGGTGCAGACCCTGTTTACCAGCCAGAACCATTAGTATTCAAGGTCTACCTTTTTTTTTTCTTTTTTCTCCTTTTTTTTTTTTTTTAAGTTTGCTGCTATGGGTTGGAGTGTTCAGCCGTGTGTCAAACAGCCAATTAAAGGTTTGTCACTTGTCATTTTCTAAGGGGTTTCCGATGTGGAAAGTCCTGCAGTATTTGTATATTGAATGGATATTTTCTCCAGGCATAATCTGGTTAAGCATACTTGTTGTTTTCCATTGGACTGGAAGAGGTGGCCGATTCAGCCATCTTCCCTAGAAACTTAGTCTATTTTTATATATATATTTTGTACCAAAAAAAAGAAAAGAAAAAAAAAAACAAAACAAAACTGGAGTTCGTGGACGGATGGGGATGGTTTAGAGGGTTTGGTTTGTGTTGAGTTTCTGAGCTGGGTGTGAAGGGCTCCAGAGCTGGAGAGAAGGGTTGGTTGTTTTTTTTTTTACTGAAAGAAATTGAGGGATGGGTGAAAACAAACAATTGTTCTTGTAACTTGTGCCAGTCACTGGTCTGATTTGTATGTTTTAATTAAAGAGAAAGCCAAATCGTTCCTGTATGACACTTATAATTGCTTTAAACTACAGCTGTTTGTTTGCTTTTATTTGCGGAGAACAAAAGTTGGAGATGTTATTACCCTGGGAAAGCGTAAGGGCTTTGTGGAGCAGGACAGGGGTGGGGGGGGGACACAACTCGGGGCGGGGGGGAACTCACCGCTCCCCCCACGGCCTCCACTCGCCTCCTGGCCCCTCAGCGTGTGTGCTGTGCGTTTTTCTTAGTGCTTCTGGACACTAACGCTAGTGTAGAGCCACGACCTCTAGGCTGCTTTTAATTTATTTGCAGGAAAACCCTAGGAGATGGTTCCGTCGGGTGGGTTTTGGTTCTTGGGTTTGTTTTTTGTTGTTGTTGGTTTGGTTTGTTTTGTTTTTCGGTATAACTTTTTCACTGCTCTTTTTTAGCATATCAATAAATATTTTTTTAAACTTTTCAGCCTGGCGTGGTTACTGCTGCGGGAGCATCCTCTTCTCCGCGGGTCCCACATGGGGTTGGTTTGTCCCCCCCCCTTCCCCGAGGCACCGGATCCTTGGGCTGAGGATGAAGGAAGCCGAAGGGAACCGGGGCAACCAACCCCCCCCCCACCTCACCCCGGGGAGCCGGGAAAACGCGTTCGCCCTCCCGGTCCCGGCTCTTACCGGGAGGCGGGGTGGGGGCTATAGACGCGCCGTCGGGGCTGCCGTCGGAGCGAGGGGAACCCCGGGGGGGGGGGGGGGGGGGGGAGGAAGCGAAGCCACCCCGATACAGAGGGGGGAGCGTGAGGGGTGTCGCCTTCGGGACCCGGCCAGTCGGTGTCGTCCCCCCCCTCCTCCCTCCGCGCCCGCCCCGCCGGGGGCCCCGCCGCGGCCCGTGTGAAAGGGCCCCCCCGCTGGGCCGGGGGAGAAAGGCGCCATTGTGCGGGCCTTTCTCCCGCTCCTCCTTGACACTCATTTTCCGCGCCCAGCCGCTGACAGCTCCCATAATGCGGGGTCCGCGCCTTTCACCCGCCGGAGCCGGGAAAGGAGGTTAATGAGGACACAGCTCAGAAAAAAAAACGCCACCAAAACCGACCTCACCCCCCCCCCCGGTTCACACACACGCCCCCCCCCCACACACACACCGCCTGCGCCGCCGGGGCAGATTTGAATACAAAGGCCGGGCCCCGACCCGCACCCCCGCCGCTGCCCGCCCCGTCGGAAGGGCGGAGCGCCGCGGCCTGGGGCAGCGCCGGGGCTCGGCCCGGTACCCGGTGGCGGAGCAGTCCCGGGGTTGTTCCTCGGAGAAGAGCCCCACAGAGCACCCGCCGCCCCATCCAGGCGCGGCCGGGACCCCCGAGGGGGCAGCCGTACCCGGCGGCGGCTCAGAATCCCCCCGACCCCGGCCCCGCACGGCCACCGGCGGGATGCGGGGCCCCACCGCCCATCCCATTATGCCCCCCCCCGGCCCCTCGCAGCCCCTCAGCCCAGGGCACAAAGGGAAGACAGACACGTTTCTATTTACAAAGTATATATTTAAACTCACATAAAAAGCAGGTCTCATATGGACATTCACGGCTGGCAGAAGACACGTAAGTTAAGCTTCACTTCTGAGACTGAGATTTAGCCAAATCGGGTTTTGTACAAGTCTTAGATTTAAATAATTTCACGCACACACCCCCACGCACCCACACTCGGTATATACGTCGCTATGTACATACACACATATACACCCACATGTATGTTTTGCTCCCCTCTACACGTGTGCAACGGACACACACACACATATACACAGGGCTGGGGAGAAGGACACCGCATCCCCAGCGCATCCCGGAGGGGCAGGAGCGGTGGCTCCGGGCTCTTTTGCAAAGGGAGGTGTCCTCCAGCCTTGGCACGGGGGCAGCGGGAGGAAGGGGCAGCTCCATCCCATCATCATCATCACCATCGTCATCATCCCCCCTCCGACAACACTCGCGGCCCGTGGTGGCTGCCCCTGGCACCGCCACTGAAACCATCACCTTGGTTCTTCAGTTTAAAAAACCAAAACAAACAAACCTCACTTTTACAACAAAATATGCCATTAAAAAAAAAAAAAAAAAAGACAAAGAACAAACCAAAAAAATAATCCAGAACTCATCCAGAACTCACAGCCATGGCTCCCTTTGCACAGCATCCCTGGCTCGACCAGCTGACAAAGGTGATGAAGGAAGGATGAGGAAGGAGACCCAACGAGGTGGAGTCACAGCTGGGCCCAACGGAGGGGCTGCTCCTTCCCCAGCCCCCTTCCTCACCCCTCAGGCCTCATTTGCTGTCACCCCCCAAACCGGGGTGGCCAGCCGTGGCAAGGAGGGACATGAATGACCTGGCCCAGCCCCAACCTTCATCCCCTGCCGGCCAAGCTTGTGCTTTCCAACCCCCCAAGATGCTCAGCCCAAGGTATGGGGATGGGGCCACCTCCTCCTGCTCAACCAAAAACCCAACCCAGGGAAGGACCCGCTCCCCACCCGGGTCAGACTGACACCGAGCTGGGAGGAAAAGGGGAGATCAGAGCAGGGGGCTGCAGCCCCCTCTTCCCCCAGGACTGCTGCTCCACCACCACACTCCACAGAGCCACAAAATCCCCCTGGCCATGCCGTGCCCCAGCCCGGGGAGACACCCCCCACCCTTGGGAGGGTCCTCCAGCACCAGGAGAAATAACACAGGCTCATAAAGCACAAAAAGCCACCCGAGTCAGCGGGGCTGCTGCACACGGGAATATTTCGCCTCTTGGCTATTGTTTAACTAGCGTAAGAAAAGGGAAATATTTATTGTCTCTGAATGCATAAAGGTGGCTCTGGGATTTGTCAGAGATGTGGATATTACAAAACATTTTATCCGGAGTCTTCCGACAGTCTGAAGGGAACTGTGTTGGGGAAGAAAAAAAAAAAGTAATAATAATCATCATCATCCTCCTCCTCCACTTTCTATAGCGGTATAAAGCATCTAAATATGGGCAGTGACATGCTACCCTCCCAAACCTCTCTGGCATTTCAGGAATGTAAACAGAGGGGGGGGTTTGTTGATTTTTTTTTTTTTTTAAAGTGGGTGGGGGAACAGAATCAAGCGACCAGACAAAATGAAAACAGAGTCTCAGCTCAGTCCCGTCTCCCACAACTGCTACGACAACTCTATTAAAGTGCATTTCAGTATCACCCCTCTCAGGAACCTTACACACACAAACCTCCTCTTCCTTCACAAGAAAAGGTAATTCAAGTTAATACTCCGCTAGAACAGTTTTAGCCTTTTTTATGGATTTCTGCTTTTCCCCGCCCCGACTTTGTAGCAACGTTATTATAGTTTGTTGTTGTTGTTTTTAGGCTGGAAACGCCCCCTCCCCAAAAATACTGTAAATTCAAGTGCTTACTTCAACTGTCAAGGGCAACAGTTCTGGATACAGCACACTTGATTGTACAAGCAACACCTTACATCACAATCAAGAAATCAGGGCACTCTGCCCTCCGAGGAAGTAACACCTTCCCCCCTCCACCATCCACAGCATCATATGAAAAATAATAGGTAAAAAAAAAAACCAAACAAAACCAAACCAGAACATAATTAGCTATGAACATCATTTGTTATGTACACTGGCTCCTGCAACAGATGCATGAACTCCGTTAGTTCTCAGTTTTATTGTCCTTTCTAAGAGCAACTGAGCAGTCACTGTTGTCTCCATTTAAATAAAACAACTCAGAGTTGAAATATATATATATATAGATATATATAAGCATTTTTTCTTAAATAACATATTTACATCTAATAGAAAATATAACTCTAGAGATAATCTTTCCAACGAAATGTAAGACGTGGAAACAAAAAAAAAAAAAAAAGAGTTAATGAATTTAGGACAGTTTCTAAATCCTCTCCAGGACACAAAAAAAAAAAAAAAAAAAAGAAAAAATAAGAAAGAATTTAAAAAAAAATAAAATAAAAAAAGGCCCACCAAGTTGTAACCAAGCTTTTGTCTGGATCTGACCGACGAAAACCCCAGCACCACCTCCAGCACCAAACTCATCGCTTCTCTTTAAAGAATCCTTGGTCCGTGCTGCTCTCCTTGATGGTGACGGTCAAAAAGTTAGAGGTCACATCAGTTACCACCACCTTCTCCAGGTTATTGAGGGAGGGGCTCCAGGACTCCTCCTCGGGGTCCCCCAGGATCCTGGCCACGGGGATCCTGGCGATGAGGGAGGGTCGCCCCGCCTGGCCCCCCACGCTGTCGCGGTACAGGCTGCCCACGGCGCCCGGGCTCACCGCCCCGTGCAGGAGCTTGGGCCCGCCGGGGTCCAGCCCCCCCTGCCCCTTGGGGTCCAGAAAGTCTGCCCGGTGCTTGGCCAGCCGTGCGGGGTAAGGCTCAGCGGCTCCCAGTTTGGCACCCACCTCGGCTCGGTTGGGACCGGGCAGGGTGCCGGGGAGGTCGGGGTCCTGCCGCCGGGCCAGCTGGATGACGCTGTGTCCCGAACCGAACTTGGCCGCCCCCGCCGCCTCCTCCATCTTCCTGGCCTTTAGGTAGTCCCCCACCTTGTCCCCCGGCTCCCCCAGTTTCCTCTTGGAGGCGTCCAGAGTCTCCGCCAGGTCCTTGTAAAGCTCCTTCCTGGGCTTCGGGCCTCGCTTTTTGGGGGTCTCCCCAGGTTTCTCCTCCACTCGGATCACCCGGTCCCGGATGCCGTCTCCCTTGGGGGTGCTGGTGCTGGAGCTGCCCTGGGGAGCCAGGGCTATGTTTCTCAGTCCTTCCCTAGCCCGGGACGTGGAGCCCAGCTCCTGGGGGGACCTGCCGGGATACGGCACCCGGATCCCCCTGGAAGAGTCACTGCGGAATTCATAGGTTTTGGCTTTTGCCTTTGCCTGGGCCTGCAAGGAAGATAAATCAACCAGTGACTTTATTATCCTGCCACCCGGCTGCATAATTACAACTTACAAGACAAGGGGCCGCCTTCGTGAGGAGCATCCTCCTTTCGGGGGCCGGGGAGGGACCCGCTCCCCGCCGTGGCTCGTAGCCCTGGTCGGCACCAGCACATTGGAGGGGGAGGGGGGGGTAGTGTCCAGCTTCCTTACCTTTAGCAGGAAGGTTTTGGGCTTGGGGCCTCGCTTTTTGGGCCCGTATAGCTCCATTTCTCGCTCCCTAGAGGTGTTAAAAAAACCAAAGCTTCAATTCAGCATAGCTACAAGACAGCAACACATTTACAAGCGCCCGGGCTGCGGCCAGCAAAGGCCTTGTACCTTTCCTCAAAGGCCGCCAGCAACCGGGCATCCAGGATGTTCTCCTCGGGCTCCCAAGTGCTGTATCTGGGGGGGGGACACACACACACAGAGAGGGAGCGGCGTGAGGAGCCAGGAAGAAGCACAAGAATAGATAAAATAATAAAATAATAATTAAAAAAACCCAATCCAACCCAAACCCGGGGCATAAAGGAAAGGACCCAAGTTTCCTTCCCACTACAATGGGCTGTGGCACTGGTTGCCCACCCGTGGACCTCCCCCCCCCCGGACACTCGGCCCACTTACTTCTGAGACCAGCCTTTCCATTTCACCAGATATTCCATGCGCCCCTGCGGATGCAAAGAGGAAGGAAAAAAAAATATATATATACAAATATATATAAAATAAATAAATAAATAGGCAGGGAGAGGGGCGGGAGGGAGGACACGGACCCCCGCGCTCAACGCCCGCAACAAAGATCCACCCGCGGCTCCGTGCACACACGCGTGTTGAAAACACGCGGGGGGGAGGGGGGGAGATGAAGCAGGGGGGGGGAGAAGGGAGAATAAAAAATAATAATCATTAAAAATAAAAGGCCGGAGGGGTGGGTAGGCTGGCAGGGGGGCGGGCAGCGGCGGAGCACGCCCGGGCATGCGGCGGGGAGAAAGAGCCGCCCCCAACCGCAACCGGGCCGGGGCCGCCGCAGCGGCGGCGGCGGCGGGGCCGGGTGGCGGTGGGGAAGAAGGGAGGGAAAAGGAGGAGGAGGAGGGAGGAGGGAAGGAAGGTCGGAGGGCCCCGGGGGGGGGGTTAAAGGGGAAAAGGGGTGCACCTACTTTACGGATGCGGCGCTTGAGGAGGGCCTCGGCCGCGAAGACGCGCTCCCCGACGGCCGAGAGCTCCATGTTTACGCGGCCGCTCGCAGCACACAGGCAGCCGCCAGCGCAGCCCAGACCATAATACTCCGCCCGCTGACGTCAGCGACGCGGCCCCCCCCCCCCCCCCCCCCCCCCCCCCCGCACTTGTTGCTGGCGGAGCCGGGTGGAATATTCCGCCCGCGCCGCATTGGCTCGCGCTGCCGTCCCGCCTTCCCCCCCCCCCAAAAAAAAACCCCACACGCCCCCCCCCTTCCCTTCCGACGTGAGCCGCGTCCACGATGAGCGGGGGGGGCGGGGCTGGGGGGCGGGGCGGGTTCCCACGCCACGCCCTTCACGTCACGCCCCGCCCCGGAGCGGGGCGGGGTGGGGGGTGAAGGGCTCGGTCACACCCCCACGAGTGGGGACCGGTGCTCCCCGATCTCCCGTGACACCCCCACACACCCACTCACCCACCCACGCGGGACGGGGCTTCCCGTGGACCTGCCCCCCCCCCTTCCTCCCCCCGTTCCCGTTCTTTTTCGCTCTTCTCCCGTTAAAGGAGCCCCTGCGGAGGGAAGAGGGTCTCGGTCGGTCGTCGCGGTCGCGCGTGGGGGACCCCACGGTGGGCGTGGCCACGAAGGGAGAGGCTCCGCCTCCTCTCCGGTAAAGGAGACCGCCGCTGCCTCGGTCCCCCGGTTCCGGTTTGCCGGAAGGAAGGGGGGGAGAGAGGGGTGTCACCCGTGGCGGGGAGGTCTGCGGGGGCATTTTCCCCCTGTGCTCTGCTCGGGGTGAGGGGACGCTGCCCGGGGGGACCCACGGCCGCCGGGGGGCACCAGGACCGGCAGCGGGGACATGGAGGGCACCGTCGTTGTCCCCGTCACGGGTGATCGTGGTCCCCCCGCCGCCGCGGAGCCCTGCCCGGTCCCGCCACCCGCGGGTCACGGAGGAAACGGTTTCCCTGAGGTGGGAGAGGACACGGGTGGGCGTCCTGGGCCCCCGCGACCCCACGGGGGACAGGCGGGGTGCGTGGGGCCGTCCCCGCAGGCAGGCAGCCCCGCCGCCGCCGCTGGCCGGGGTGAAACGGCGCCCACGGGAGGGGGAGGCGGACGATTTTCCCCCGGCGGCTCCCGTGAGCTCCCAGGTTTTGCGTGGCCTGACCGGGTGGGAGGAGGGCATCCCCCGCGCCCTCCCCCCCCCCGGCGAGCGACGTCCCGGGGAGATTTTCGTTAATATCGAATTAATGGTTGTTAATTAAGGCCGGTAAAGAGGCGTGGAAGCGGCGGCCCCGCATCCCGCTCCCGGGAAGGTACCGCGTGGAAGAGAGACCTGGGGGGATCGGGCGCAACGCCCGGCCGGGGGGACGCGGGGATAGGGGTGCGGGGAGCGGATCGTCCTCCGGGGCCCGACGGTGCCGCCGCCCCCGCCTCCTTCCGCTGCTCGGGGCTCCCGGGGCAGCGTCCGCGGCGGCGCAGTGGGGCCCATCTCCGTGGCCGTGGGGCTGCCGCCGCCCGGGAAACGGTGTGTTGCCCCGCACTGGTGCCCCCGGTGCAGGTGGGAAGCACGATCCCGGCGCCGACCCCCCCCTTCACCGACGCCGCACGGGAGCTCGGGCTGGGGGGCCGCGGAGCCCCACAGCCACGCGTGGGGGGGAGAGCGGGGAGGCGGCGGCTCCGGCTGCCTCCTGCGCGGGCACCGGCGGAGGGAATCGCTCCGACCCACGGCGAGACCCATGCGGGACCGGAGCTGGGTCTCCGGTTGCGGTGCCGGGGGGGCTGGGGTGGGGCAGGGAGAAGGCAAAACGCAAACGAGAACGGCGCGGGGAAAGCAGCGGGGAGCGACCGCCGCTGCATGAGGGTCCGGCCGGAGCCCCCGAGCCCGTGGGCGAGGCCGGGGCTGCGTGGGCCGTTCGTGGGGGTCTTGGCCCGGAAGGAGAAGCGGGACGGAGCCGCCCCGGCGCCGCGGGACGAGACAGAGGCGGGCGGGACCGTCCCCGGCTCTCCCGGGCAGTTCCTCCCGCTGCCGAAGGGGGCCCGGGGACCCCCGCGCCGCGATCCCGTGGCGCTGCGGGCTCCCCCCCTGTCGTCCCCCTTCCCCCCCCCTCCCGGCTCCCAGCCGGGCCACCGGGAGCAGGACTGGAGCCCGGGCACAGGCCGCCCTCCGCGCTCCCGAGGTCAACGGCAGAAGCTGCCTGGGCTCCCCACGGGCTCTCGGCTCGAGTGGGGCCGCTCGCCCCTATGCCCCCTCTCCGTTCCCGCCGGCCCCGGTCGGCCCCGGTCCTGCTCCGAGATCCCGGGGCTCAGTGCGAAGTCGGGAACGGCTCCGGCCCGGGCATGTGGCACGGCTGCAAACCCCCTTTCTGCCCATTTGACCCCAAATCCACCCTCGGGCCGCCGCATCTCCGCTCCCCCAGCCGGGATTCGTGCGATGAGCTCCTCGGGGCTCAGCGGGACGCCGCGGGGCTGAGCGCCCGGCCTCACCCCCCCCCATCGTTTCTCGCCGTGCGGGGGCTTTCACGGCTGCGAGCTTCGCAACGAAACGGGGAGGCTACTGCCCTTCCCGGGACCGCGCGTGGGGGTTGCGGGGCGAACACGCGTGTCGGAGCGCGGCTGAGCAGCGGCGGGGCGGGAGGGACCTGGCTCCAACCCAACCGCCGGCACGACTGATCCCCACGCCGCTGCCGGGCTCTTCCCCGCGGCTTCCCGTTCGTCCCGGTGTCCGTGCAGCTCCGCCCCACGGATACCCACGCCCGGGACGGCTGGGATCCAGCCCAGCTCCCGCTCCGGTCCGCTTCCCCCGGCGACCGGACCGTACCGATTGGAGACCCGGCGACGCCACGGTTCCGCTCTCCCTTGTCATCTTTTCTTGCGTGTCCCGAGCGTGGCCCCACTGAGACCGCGGGGGGAACGGGGGCAGAGCAAGTCGCCCTTTAGTCACAGCCCCCAGCGCCTGCGGGACCGGAACCCACCCTGCGGCCGGACCGGACCTTGTGTCCCGGGACAGGCGTCCCGCAGCCCGCCCGGGATGTGGGTACCGGCGGGCAGTACAGAGAGCGACCCAGAAATGCAGTCCACGCATTCCTGCGTGCGTGGACAGCCTCTCCCCGCATCCTCGGGGCGGCCGGTCCCGGGTTCCCGACCCTCCTCACCGTACGGTTCGTCTCCGGGTTTCTCCCGTCCCGGTCCCATTCCCGAGCGGGACGGGAAAACGATTCCTTCCACCGGCGGGTGAATGGAGCCGGGACGAGCCTCGGGGCAAATGGGCGCTCTCCCGGGCCGGTGCCGAGTTGTCCCGGAGGGGCGGGCGCGGACCCGGGGACCCCGCGACACCGCCAACCCCCGCCGCCCCCCGTCTCTGCCCCGGGTTGGGGGGCAGCCCGGGCGCCGACGCTCTGCCTTTTCGTTTCCGTCGCCTCGGAGGCGAAGCGGAGAGACAGCCGCCGGCTCCGGTCTGCCGCACCTGCACCCACGCGGGAGGGGGCGGCCGAGGCAGAACCGGCTCCCCGGGGACCGCGGGTGGGCTCGGAGATGGGGCCGTGCACGGGGCTACGGTCACGCGTGGGGTGGCCGCAGGCGCGACCGGGCCACCTGCGTTTCCCCACATCATCCGTGGGAAACGTGCGCCCCGACCCCCGGTACCCCGAAGTGCCGTCGGGGGCGGACGCTGCCCGGAGAGCGGGGATACCTGTTGCGGGGAGGGGAGATCTCGAAGGGCGCCCGGGCAGCGATGTCCCCGCGGGATCGCTTTTTCCCACTCCCACCAGCTCAGGAATTCCTGTGCGAGGAAGTTTTCGTGTCGCCGGGTTTGACATCGAATTCACGCCCGGGCAGGGCTTCGCCGGCGGCTCCGGCTCCCACGGCCGGCGGGGGCGCAGGTGACGTGCCCCGGTGGGCACGGCTCAAGTTCGGCGGACCCCGGGAGGGCACGGAGCGCGGCTGCTGCCCTTCCGCTGGGACCGGCGGGATTGGCGGGGCCGCGGAAGGGAGAGGGCACAGGGAGGGGGCAGCGAGAACGGAGGGTGCGGGCAAAGAGTGCCGGGCAGGCAGCTGGGACGGGCAGCACTGGGGGGGTCTCCCCCCGGGTAGAGAGTTCCCCTCGGGACGGCCGCCGGTGACCGGTCTGTGCGGTTGCAGGCGGTCCGCTCTTCTCCCCCCCGCCTCCCGCAGTGGTGCGGTTCCACCGCCGCCCTCCGCCCGGCCCGGAGCCTTCCACCGTCTTCCTCCGGCCGAACCCCCCCGTCCAGGCGCCCAGCGCAGCCCTCACTCTGCCGGGGCCCGGGACGGAGCTGCCGCAACAGGACGCAGTCCCCTGCGGGAAACGCTCCACCCCGACACATCCCACCCGGGCTGTGCGGGGCGGATCACGCCGAGCACCCTGGCTCGGGCCGGGGCAGTGGGGTCAAGACCGCTTCTCTGCGCCCCGTTGGTCGTTATCCCCCGGTTACCGCCGTCCAGACGGCTAAGGGACGGTCCCGGGGAAGTACTGCCGCCGCGGCTGTCTTCCCCCGGGCCTCTCCGCCGCCCCGGGCCCGAGCCGACCGTCCTCCCGGGGGCAGCCGGGTCCGGGACAGCGGTGCTGAAGGACAGCAGCGGCCCCGCCAACCGGGGGGCGGCCGAGCCCCCTCGGCCGCCCCCCGGGCCAGCCCGACCCGGTTCGGCCCCCGGAGGCGGGTGCGGGGAGCGGCGGGGGCGGCGGCGGGCGCTGCCCGGGCTCGTCCCCAGGCTGCCCCACGGAAAGGCGACGCTTCCCGGTGCGGCCCCGCCGGCCCGATTAATTCCAGGTGCTTTCCATAGGTGGCACCGTCCTCCTGGAAATGGCGGCTGCGGCCGCCGCGCAGCCGGCGGCGGTCCCGCCACCCCCGGGGGGCACCGGCGCCCCCGGGAGCTCCCCCGCACCGCGGGCTTCAGCGGGGCGAAGCGCCCGCAGGAGGCCCCGGGAGCTGTGCCAGGAGCCGGGGCGGGGGGATTGGGGGAGTGTCTCCCCTCCGCGGTCCCCACGGGGAGAGCAGGCGCGGTAACACACACCCGCGAACTGTCGGAGAGTCTCCCGCGTCGGCATTGCGCGTGGGAGTCGCCCCACGCGTGTCCCGACAGTCGCCGCTTCACGGTCCCCAAGCAGGCCCCGGGGAGCAACCCCCACCCGCGCCCCACCACGGGGAGAACCCACGGCAAAGCACCGACTCCGTTTCCAGGCGTGCCGACACGCACCGAGAGCCGCTCGTCGGCCCGGGAACCCCGCCCCCCCGAAGCCGCGCCGCGGGTCGCACCGCAGCCCCCGGGCGAGTAAAGCGCCGCTCCCGGGGGCGAGGCGGGCGGGGGCGGGGGGGCGCCGCTCTATCGCCCCGCTCCAGGCCGCCAGCGCTCTGCACAAAAGACCTTTTGTTTCCGGGGTTTATAAATTTGCTGATTATTTGTAGGAACATAAATACGAGTTGTTTGCAGAGCGGGGGGAGAAGGAGGAACCGACCCGAGCGCTGCATCGGGTGAGGAAACAACGTTGCGGGAGCAGGCCCCCCGGGTCTAACCGGCGCGGCTCCGGTCCCCCGCGCTTCAGCCCACGTCGGTGCCGCAAAGTACGGGCAGAAGGACGAATTAGCTTCCTCGCGGTTTCGGCGGCAGCGGTCAGGGAAGCACCACGACTGGGCAGAGACCACCCGACGGCCCCGCCGGGGCGGACCGGACCCCGCTTCCCGGCTCCGCGGCGCCGGTGGCGGCGGTCCTGCCGGGGCCGGGGGATGGTGGGGATCTCATGGGCGACGCGATAGATAACACGGGGTGCGAGGGGAACGTTCTGGCCCTACCCCTGCCCCCGCTCCGGTCTGTCCCCGCCCGCCCCCGCGCGGACGGCCCCCTCCCCCGCGCTTTTAACAAAAGCAATTAGAGGTGAAACGCGGCTCATTTCCATTCCACCGAATGACCGGCGGCGGCTTCTCCCGGGGCGGGGAGGGGGGGTAAAGGAGAGGGGGGCGGCATTAGCGGCGGGGTTCGGCCCCGTTCCCCCCCGCTTCCCCTCCCGGTCCCCCCGGGTCCCCGGCCCCGCCCGCCCCGTCCCGCCGCCCGGCCCCGCCCACCCCGCCCAAGGTAGATGCTGTATTTAGGTTCATGCCCTTATATGGCGATGAGCGCGGCGCCCCGCGGACGGCGCGCACCATATAAGGAAGCGGTGCCGGAGCCCGGGGTGAGCTGGTGAGCGCTCATTGGCCCGTCGGTATCGCAGCAACCGGCGCTCACGAGTGGAACGGCCCCGCCCCCCCCCCCCCCCCCCCCCGCCCTGGGTGTAGGGACGGAGCCGACACCCCCGCTCCCACGGGTGGCCCCCTGAAGGCCCACTCCCCCCGCACCGTGCCCCCTCCCCCCTCCCCCCCCCCCCCCCCCCCCCCCCCGCCCCCCCCCCCTCCCCCCCCCCCCCCGCCGTCCCCCGCTGCCCCGTGGGTCCCGCAAGCTGCGGGAGGAGGGGACGCAGAGCCGTCTTCGGTGGGCACCGACGGCACCGCGGGCGCTCCCCAAGTGCGGCGGGACCGCCGGTCTCTGCCGAGTCCCCCACACCCGCAACACACGTCACCGAGGACACCGAGGTGTCCGTTCCACCCGCGGCGGATGGGTCCCCGGTGGGACTCCGGAACAGGGTGGCCCCCCCCCGTCCCCTCTGTCCGCTCCGACCAGCGGCGATACGGGACCACGCGTGGGCAGGGGGACAGAGGAGCCGCGGCGATGCGCGGACACGGGTGACCGTGCTGCGGGTCTCGCACACCGGTGGGGTTGGCCCCTCGCTTCGTCTTCCCGCAGAGATGCGCGGACGCGACGGGGGGGGCTGCTCTGGGCGGGAGATTCCCGGGAAGCACCGGCGTCCTTCGCACCGTGCTCGGCGGGGACGGCGGCTTCCACGCACGCCGGCGCCACGCGGGTTGCGCGTCTCCCCGGTGCGGCAAAGCGCCTTCCCGTGTCCAGTCGCCACGGGGCGGAGCGGCCGCGACAGCCCGCCGCGACCCCCCGCCGCCGTTCTCCCGTGGGAGGAGGACACCCTCAGCCCGACTCCCGCACTCCCGTTTTGGGGACGTCCCCTCACGCCACGGACACTCGCAAAAAAACACCGGAAGGGAACGAGCCTCGGGCTGTGCGGGGGACGCCAGCCGCGCACCCACTCGTACCCGCTCCGGTGCCGTGAGCAGGAGCCGGGGGGCAGCCGCCGTGGCGGGTGGGGGGCGACGGCACCGTGCGGGGCCGCAGGGGCGAGTTTTCGTTGCGGCTTCGCCGCGGAGCTGGTGCCGTGGCCGAGCCGCGTCCCCCCACCCGCACTCCCGCCCCGGCTCCATTTTATATATTTTATTATTTTATATACTTTATTATTTTATATATTTTATTAGTGTACATATTTTATTTTTTTAATATTTTATCTTATATATTTTCTTAAAATTTTAATGATTTTATTATTTTTTTATTTTTTAAAATTTAAAAAAATTTTTTTTTTAAACCGGGCGCTGCGGGAACGGCTGCGGGGCACCTCTGGCGAGGCGGGCTGCGCGAGGTTACCGGCCAGCTCCTCCGCCGCACCGCCCCCGCAGCCGGCCCTGCCCTCCGCCTCGGCGGGCACCGGGTGGGGGCTGCCGGCACGTGCCGTCCCGCCGCCGTGGGGGGCCGGGCGCGATCGGTGCGGGACGCCCCGCGGCCCTTCCCTCCCCCTCGCCCCGTCCTCCCCGCTCCGCCGCAGGTGAGGCCCCGCCGGGGAGGCTCCGCTCCGGTCCCGCCGCCCCGCGGAGCCTCCGGCCGCCCCCCGCGCCGCCTTCTCCGGGGGAGCCGCGGCCGGCGGGGAGGGCCGCGCTGCTTCCGCGCCGTGCCCCCCCCCTCCCATGGCAGGATTCAGCGGGCTCCGCCGAGCAGCCATTTTCTGCAGCTGCGTCTCCACCGGAGCTCTGCCGGGCGGCGGGGCCGGGCGGCGGCAGAGCCCCCGGGGGGGAAGGAGGGGGAGGGGAGCCCCCGCCCCGCTGCCTCCCACCGGCACGGACGCCCCGAGCCCGGGCGGGCGGTGCCGGGAACCGGGCGGGCTTCGTTGCAGGGCTCGCCGTGACAATCCCACCCTTTCCCCGCCATTTTGTTACCGTGCTGGCGTTTTCCCAAAGCAGAGACAGAGCGGGAGCCTTGGGAACGGGCCCCCGTTGCGCCGGGGCGGGCGGCCCTCCCCCCCCCCCCCCCCCCCCCCCCCCCCCCC
>BJBW01012072.1:0-64295 GCA_004320125.1 Scolopax mira
CTGCAAGTGCCCACTGCCTGCTCATGTCCAGCTTCTCGTCCATCAGCACCCCCAAGTCCCTTTCCTCAGGGCTGCTTTCTAACACCTCGTTGCCCAGTCTGTACTGATGGCGAGGATTGTTCTGGCCCAGGTGCATAACCTTGCACTTGCTCCTGTTGAACTTCATGTGATTTACTTGAGCCTACTTCTCCAGCCTGTTTTACAGGGTAGGACAGGGATAAACAGTTTAGCTAAATCTGCGAGGTCCATCCTTGACAGAAACCATACCAGGACAGGCATTAATGTGGGACATCATCCCCCTGAGATCCCAGCATAGAAGACTGGGAGATTTTGGTGAAGTCTTTAGTTGTGCCAAGCATAAGCTCGCGTTTGCAGGGTGGTTGATGGCTGTTTGCTGCTATAGAGGTAGCAAGAGTTGGGTCTGGGCAGCTCCTAAAGTGCAGAGTCTGACACCACTCAGCCAGCCCTAGGCCCTGTGTGGACACCCATCTCACCAGCTGTTGTGGTGCAGTGTGGGAGGGTGGTGGACTCCCAGTTGGGCTGTCTGGAGCTGGGGTGAGTGGGGCTGAGCCCCTGCTCTGCTCGTCCCTAGAGATGGTGACTATCCTGCCTGTGTGTACGTGGAAGAACACCCCCCCCCCGGCAAAGCAGAAAAGATCCCCTCTTTCTCATGAGGGATTGTGATTATTTTATTTGTTTGTTTGTTTTTCAGGTAGGTTGTTGGGGTGTTTTTCTCCAAATGAAAGTGAAGCTGAGTCTTGAATACCTGAAATCCTTGACAAAACATCTTGCTTTTATTTCAGATTGGTAATGCAAGTGAACTTTGAGGCAGCACCATACCCTAAATAGCATTTTTTCTTTAGCCCAGGGGCTCTGGCTTTTTTCATGTTTAGTGTTTGAGCAGCAGATGGAGCAAAGGACCAGATAAATACAGATAAAAGGAGGTGGAAGGACAGAAGGGAAAGAGGGAAGTGAAACTGCTGCTGCCAGGTCCCTTGTAGCAAAGGGAACAATGCAAACAAGAGCTGGGCTCCATGGAGGGCTGGTGGGATGAGGGGTGCTGCAGGCTCCTCGGGGGCCTGTCTCCTGAGGGCACCTTTTCTTCTTCTGCCCCAGCAAAGTCCAGTCAAACCCTACACAAAGGGCAGTGTTTGTATGAGTTTTTGGGCACTGGGAGGTTAAAGGCCAGTGGACTATTACTCCCTGCTACCCTGGCTGCAAGAAATTAAATGAATAATAGCAGTGCTTGAAAGAAACATATTTTTTTGCTTCACAAGTTCCGGCATTTAGACTCAGAGCTATCAATTTTGTTAAAAAATAAATCCTATTTCAGAAAGACTGGGAAATATAAAATTTCAGGGTTCAAAAACTAAGGTGGAGGTGGAAAGTGAAAGAAAACTCAGACTTCTCTTTTTTTTTTTTTTTTTTTAAATCTAATGATTTTGGAGCCTGACACAGGACTATTACATGTTTGTCAAGCTGAGGTGGAGATTTTGGCACAGCATTGGAACAGGTTACCTGGGTAAAGAGTCTACATACTGAAGGATTTTTTTAGGACAATAATTTAGGCAAAGGTGAGTCAGGAATGATTATTTTGGTTCTGTGTTAAGGATGGGGGGGTTAAACATGACTGATTTCTTGTGTATTTTTCCAGCCTTTACTGCCTCTTGTGTCCCTCCTGATATAAAACAACTTCTTTGTGCTAATATCTTCTGCAGAAGGAAAAAAGTATTGCTCTGATTTTGAGGCATGTTTCTAATGATTTCTAATTCAGATGTAAACTTTTACTCAAAATGAGAGAGAAAACAATTGCTGGCGTGTTGAAGGACCAATCTGGCCTTTTTATATGCATTCGCTTGCTCATTAGATAACCAAGCAGCGTGACAGTTTATGATTTATTTAGGGTAATGAGTCTGAAATAAATGTGAAATTTCTCTGAGCCTACAAAAAGTACTGGCTGTCAGGTATATTTAAAAAAATTCATGACAAAATTCCAAAGAGTGCCAAGCTATATATTTTTAAATTACCTCCTAAACAGTGATGACTTTGGTGACAAGTTTGTTCACATCACATTCATTGTGTTATCATAATAAGTAATTTTTTTTAAGCACCTAAATGTTTCAATTGGAGACCTGATTGCAATTCTGTTTCAACCCATTTATATTCCTATTAAGTTTGGCTGAAAGGTGTCACATTTTTTGCTTTGCTTGGATTCAGCGCTGACAGTTATACCAATGAATCGAAGCAGCTATTCCATCTGCAGTCAGACACCCATGATATCATTCTCTGCTAGTCAATAAATTAAAAATGCTAAAATCTCTGCTTTTCTTTTGCCTGATGCCTGTACTTTGGAAATGTTTATTGCTGTCTCCTACCTGAAGGTTGCTCGGTGGTTTGCATTTGATAACCTTCCTAGTGCATTGGAAAGGTAGATAAGTAATTGCCTCCTTAATATTGCACATGTAGAACTAGATCAAAATGATAAACTTTAATAGAAATGTGGGTCTGGCAGGTCCTTATGGATCTCGCCTTCTCAGAAAGATAGTGTGTCACATTCATGCCTGTGCCAAGTCCTTGTCTTTAGGGCCTGATCTATTGATTAAAGGGCCAGCCTAACCTTTACTTTATATATCTCTTAATGTTCATTTTTCATACGTGATACTTTTTCTCCTAAATTTTATGCTAAATTGTAGGACAATTTAGCAGCTCTTAACCTTTTCATGTCTGTTTTAATCATGTCAGGGCTCCCATTTATGAGCTTGATTTGATCTGGCCATCAAATGATCAAGTTAATTATGAAAAGGAGAAGGGTTCTCAACATTCAAGCTTTGGCCAGATCTTCTGCTTTGACAGTGACTTCATCCATTTTTACTGGGGCCAATTTGTGTGTTGAGTGACATCAAGTGCTATCAGACCAATTCATAACATTCTGTGAATTTAGCCATTTACATTTTCGTTAGTTATAGCCTCTTTACAAATCATTTGTTAGTTGATGAGATTATTTGTAGAAACCTATTTTATGCTGTGAGTTGATGAATAAAGGATTTCTTCAGAGTATTTGTAACATGTTAGTACTGGTACTGCAATCCTGCTAGCAGACCTCTAGAGTCCTCTGCCTAGCATCATGGGATTCACTTCTTCAGCAAGATTGGCATTTGAAAAAAAAATATTTTTAAGAAAAAAAATATTAATTTTAATGATTTTTAATGAGATTGTGCCATGATGCTTATGAAATAGCTCTTCCTCTGTGGCAGCTGTCTGTCACTAGAGATATAATGGTTACATTTGCATTGTACCCCTCTTTGATGTGCTCCAACCATTCATCCTGTCTCCCCATGCGGTGCAGGGTGCATGGTACCCGGTGTGGGTACCCTTGTTGTTGTGGTTGCATAGCCCTGGCAACGCAGCACCCTTGTCCTGATGGAGTAGCTGCATCTCTCTGTCTGTCTGCAGTTTCCCACTTAGTGATAATAGGTGCTGATGAGCTGCAGAGTCTCTGATCTGTGCATAATATTGCCTTGTTTTCATTCAAATGTGTCTGAAGAACAACTATTCCCCAGACGTCTATGTGCATACAAATCTGCTTGTGGAAATGCTTGCAGGTTGCAGATAAAACAGGGAGATAAGACAGTCAGACTGAGCAGTCTGAATTCAAATGAGCATGAAGAGATAGTATATTTTAGGGTCTTGCCCTCTGTCCGGTCATCCTTCTACTGTTCTCTGTGGGAAGAGATGGACTTTAAAAGAAGCTGCCCAGCCGGAGTTAAACCCTAGTGAAAAGTGAGACTTGTTCAGGAGAATAACTGTGTCTTTGAAGAAAGCCTGCTTAAGAAGCAGCCTTTTTTTCCCAGCAGAGACCTTGGTGTCCCACCCAGGCTGGCCCACAGGGGCAGATGATTGTTAGAAGATTTAGAGACCTGAAGGAGCAGACAGGAACTTAGTAGATTTGAAGCCAACAAGAGTTAATTTCCAGTTCCTGTCTTTTGGTACCAAATCCCTGTTATAAATTTGCCCGTGGATTTTAAGTTAGTACCTGCACCCGCCACAAGAAGAACAGCTGTTCCTGCCCACACATTGCTTTGAAAAGGAAATAGCCCTGGAGAGTAAATATGACACAGCTGAAGGACAACAATTTCTCAGCCTTTCTGCTGGGCAGATTTCATTAACTTTCCCAAGTACATCATGGTTGCTGTTATCTGCAGCTGCTGATCGTATTAAGAGAATTCTTGCATGGGTTAAAAAACACTGTGTGTGGCTGCTTTGTTGTAGGGAGTGTGAGTAAATATAGGGGGAAAGTACAAATAAGGGTTGGGATTTTGTTCTTGCTCTGGGCCAGCTGGACCTGTCATATATACCTCCAGTCTGACAGATATTTTGGGGGGCAAGTTGCTTGAAAAGAGAGGTTTGTTTCTGTTCCTTTCTGTAAGTCCCTTGAACAAGTCATGCTGGACTGGCTTTCTATCAGCATGGGCTGATTAAACCTCATCAAACTTCTTTGGAACAGTCTTGGATGTTTAGACAAGAGAGAACAAAATCTGCCTAAGGATGCCCTTGTCCCCTGTAGGCGTTTATATCAGTATTATTCCCACCATGTCATTGCATGCACTGGTTGATTACTTCAGATGTCTGGATGCTGTAATACAAATATGCAGCATTTAATTCTGTTGCTTGGCACGTTTTCTTTAAAGACGACTCAGAGTTAATTTCCCAGTGTCATTAGGGGCCATAAATGATATGGAATGTGTCAGAAATAATTAAGAGAAATGATGGTGAACATTACAACCTCAGAAATAGACATTTCTGCAAATAACTTTAAGCTAAATTCATGAGTATCTTCATCAGCAATGAGAATTTGTTGTAAGTGGATAAGCTGTTACTTAGTTTTCTTAGCAGTGCTTGCTATTCCCTTGTCTTTAGTGTTGTGTGGAATCAAGAGAAATTTCATGTGATCCTTTTGAAAGAATAGGAGGAATCTCCAGGAACTGTTTTCCAAAACCATCCACTACACTTTCCCAGCTAATAATTGCCAAAAGCCAGTCTGCAGCTAGAACACTAGAGAATATTGAGTTTTGTTTGCACGCAATCCAAGCCACTTTTCTGTTTACCTCTAGGAGATTTTCGTGTTGTTTTTGTGCAAAGTTGAGTCTGAAGCCCCAAGGTAGAGCTGCTGGGACTAAGAAGTGCTGCTGTGGCAGCCTCAGCAGGGGAGCAGTTAGATCTGTGCCAGCCTCAGAACTCAACTCTGCAATCGCTCAGAACGGAGCGTTGCAGTTGTTTGCAAGGTGTGGGGTGAGCCTGTGGGTTACTGCCCCTCTTCCTCAGCCTGGCACCATGGGCCTTGCAATTCACTGGCCCAGGCTGCCTGTGGCCATTTGCGCTTCATGCCCCTGTTACCTTAGAAATGAAGTGTGTCCTTTGTAGCACAAGTGTCAAGGATGAAAGATAAATAAAGCAAACCCCATTCCCCTTTTTTTTTGTGCATTGGTAAGCCCAGCCTCCCCATGGGTGAATGTGGCTATTTCTGGCCCTGCTGCAGGCATGGGGTGGCACTGCCCACTTCCCAAAGCCTCCAGCCGGTGCTTGGGGCTCCTGAGGTCACGTTTGGTGCTGCTGCTGGCACACGCAGTGAAGGCTGGTGCTGCTTTCCAACCACGATCCTTACACTTATGCTTCTAAAGAAGAATAGCATTAGCTATGTTTTCACCATGAGAAAAAGGTGTTTGTGTGGCTTGTGCTTGCTGTCAGTGCAGTGCAAGCAGAGCTGTCCTGTGGCTTCCTGGCCCCAGGGACTGTGTTGGCAGCAGCAATAGAGGAGGTGCCATATGACATCAGGGTGCTATGGGATATTGGGGTTTTGCAGGGCTGGGGTCGGAAGTCTCTCTTCCCCATCTTCCAACACTAGGGCTTCCCTTTCTTCACATGTTTCAGAAATCCTGCTTTGCAGTTCCCCTGTCTCTGGCCCTCCATCTCCAGCAGAAGTAGCGTTCTTCCCTAATGTCTCTTGTGTTTCCAGCTTCCTAGGGAAGGGACCACAGCTTCAAAAGGATGAAGGAGGGAGGGAGGGAGGGAAAACAAGTGGTGTAGGGCTGGCACAGAAAAGTGGAGTGAGACCCTAGTGAGAAGGGTCCCAAGGGCTGGTGGAAGGATGCTGTGGCTGTAGCAGGGCAGTGTCATCCCCTGTGCCAACCCTGCACCTGTCTCCCTCTCCTCACAGAGCAGGAGGCTGTGCAGGTTTGAAATAGTCCATCTCAGTCTCTGCTGACACATGTAAAGCAAACAGGCTGCCCTTTCCTACGGGCAGCATCCTGGCAGCTGCCTCCTTCACCGGTGCCTTAGGCGAGCTGTGTGTGCATCAGCTGTTCTGCTGTGAAGTCCTCATGGAGATACGGTGTGGCTGGTCTTCAGTCGGAGAGGTCAGTGCTGCATTCATCTCCCTGCAGTTTTCCTCGTGATGAAACGACAGTGCTGGGCCTCCACTGGAGGGGAGTTACACCGCATGAAAGCAGCGCTGGGTTTTGGTTTTGGCAGTGGAGGTAAAGCTCCAATTGGTGCAGAGACCCGCAGCTCTGGGTGACTTTGCAGAGAGCTTATAGTGCAAGACAGAGCATCTGCTGCTGTCTAGGAAATAGCTCTGTGCAACGGGAAGTCTTTTATCACTGGGAAAAAAGAAAAACTCTAGAAGTAACAGATGACACTAAGGAAACTTGAGGTGGCAAAGCAGAGTGATTAAAGCAAACCAGAAAGTTGGTGTTAGGACTACGCAGTCTTGGTCCTTCTAGGTATTTTCATTCCAAAGGCATATACTGCAGTTTTTTTCCTGCCTTGATTTAGAACAGTTATTAGTATACAAACTGCCCAAATTACGTGACTTGCTTATTGCAGAGGCTGGACAGCATATAGTGCATAAGAGGAGCAGCACAGAAATAATCATGGTCAATGTTGACAGGTTGCCTTACTTGGTTGCCTGAATTCAAGAAAAAAGTGGGTCTTTTTAAGCAATTTTGTGTGTGATGATGTAATTAGAGGCACACTGATATAGCTGGGCTATGTAGGTGTTTTCAGCTGGACATTTCTGCATCTGAGAGCTGCACCCAGCAGGTTTATAGCTTTTTAATTGCGGCTGTCTGCTCAGGACTTACTTCCTGAGGATCTGGAGAGCTGCTTTTATTTTTAGCATTGATCGCTCAATAATAGGACAGATGTGCAAAACAATAAGCTAAACAACAGAAGCAGTTTGTTGAATAATTAAGAAAATGATCTAAAATTGTTAAAAAAAAATCCTATAACCTCTTTCCTGAAATTCATTGGTTTTCATTGAAATATAAAGATTCAGGAAATACTAACAGCAAAACAATCTTGCAGAGAAAGGGCATGGTGGCTTTGTTCTCTTATGAAGTGCAGGAGACTGGGTACAAGGCAGTTCTGGATTAGGTAGAAGATAATGTGAGTTATCAACATGATTGGATTCTTTTTCATATTTGTTTGCGGAAAATTAGACATTCAGAATTGCCTGGAAATCTTTCATTGTGGAAATAAACAGATTTCTCTCAGTTGGAGGAAAGGGATGCAACTTTTTTGTTTTCCTCTCACATCTTTTCTTTCTTACTCAGCCCTCTTGTCAGTTACAGACTTACTCACCTGTTAGCAGAAAAATATCTTCCTTGTCCATTCTTAGGTGTCCTGAGCTATTTTTTCTGCCATGACCAATGTGACAGTGCAACTTAGCACAGAAGTTTATGTGGTGAGTTCTTGCTAATTGGAGAGCCTCGCTAATTGGAGTCTGCAGTGACTGCAAGTCAGAGGGACTGGACCTCATTCAGTGTTCCCCACAAAATAGCGACTCAAACCTCTGGATTTACATAGGTATCCAGAGAAATCCCAGTGTTTATTTCAATGTTGCAGACTTTTGGGGATTGATCCAAAGCCTCTCCTATAGGTTTCCACTGTGTATTTGGTATGAAGGGAATGAGTTGTGAAATATTGCTAGGAGATTAGGTCTGAGAACTTTCACTTGATTTCATTGTTCAGAATCCTTCTGTTGAATAGCTGAAATGTGTTAAATCTAGGACTTTTAAGAAGTGGACATTTAAACTGTTTGTTAAGGTGTTAAGAGGTATTGAAACATCTTGGATTCATTGCTTTTTGGTAGAGTGGCTATGAATCATTTAAACATTGAGGTCCTTTATTCAATGTATTTTTCTGATGGATCACAGAGGGCTTTTAAACAAGGGCATAGTAATGCAAGGAACAAACTAATTTTCATGGTCTCTTGTTGAAGTTTCTCAGTGCTGATGAAAGGTGCTGTATTTACACTGGCCCAAATACACATTCAGCAGGGAGTGAGAAATGAAAAGGATTTATTGTGTAGTAGTTTATCAAAGGTCAAGTATATAAAACAAATTCCTTTTTATTTCAAGTAGACAGAAATAATCTGGGTAGTAGTCTGAACTTTCTTGCACCAAAAGACACTTTTTCTTTATGTAAGAGAAATAAAAATGTCAACTGGAGGCAGGTGAAGAGGTGTTTGGTTGGTTTTTTTCTGAAAAAATACCTATACATCAGCCTAGTATCTAAACATGTTTGATTGTTAACTTTTTAGAGCTTTTCTTTAATATAATCTTATTTACTTCTATCTTGTTCTGCAGACCAGGGATGAGAGTGAAGCGTGCTGCTCCTGTGTGAACGCTCCAGTGAAATGTTTCTGTTGTTTTAACTGGCTGTTGCACTACTTTTCTGGTCCCTCTTGACAATTCAGAACAGGAGTGAATACCTTCCTTTGGAAGATACAATTAAACATTGACATTAAACATGGGAAAAACCACTGGCTAATGGTAAAACTGGTCTCCCAAATTTGTTTTGGATATGCTGAGCTGTGTGTCCTGGGACTAGCTAATGAATTGCTTGTGCCCTGGGCTCCACCACGTGCAGCACACAGAGAACAGTCTGCTGTGTTGGCTTATCAAAAAGTTAATGCTGATGAAAGCTTGAGATCCTAAATGTATGAAAGTGCAAACTCTTCCCTGGCACTTGCATGCATATGTTGCCAGTCTGTAATAATAATAGAATTTCTTTTTTAACGGTTGGCTAATCTTACGATAGTATAGCTATCTTATGATAGTTGGTAGCAATATGTGCTCAAACTATGAGGACTAATATCTAATGTTTTAAGGAGAAGACTATTCACCAAGTAAGATTATTCAGCCCAAAGCGTGGCTTAGCAGCACTTTGTGATTATGTTGGGACATAGACAAAAGCAATAGAACTTCAAATCCACTGAAAGTACATTACAATGACAACAGATTTTTTTGATGTTTATTCATCATCGCATGTTACTGATGTGCACAGCCCACATATAGGTTACCCAGCACATAGATGTGGAAAGAGGGGTTCATTCCCTGTGCTCTGATGTGAGAGTGAGTTCCTATAGGAAGCTGAAGACGGCATCCACCAGTTCTGCAGTCCTTCATCATGCATGAAAATCATCCCAGTTGTATATGTATGTATGTTACTTTCCTTCAGCCCTTAAGACTGCAGATAAGCAAAAGTATTAACAGCACAAATGTATCCAAGCTCTCAGCCTGACATTCCCTCTGTTAAAGTAGGGGAAAGCTTGGGATTTTGTGGGCATGTGAAAGCCGCCATATAAAAACATATAAAAGGTGCATGTTTGGATGTAGAAGGTCTATTTCCCATCTGAGATTGTTGCTTGGTTCTGGGATGGGTGTTGTTCCTACCTTTTTTGCTGCCATAGATTTCTTTTCACATTATATATATCATGTTCGGTGCCATCGTAGTGAAAAATCTCAGAAGACAGAAGCTGGCCAAGGAAACTAAGGGGCTGAAATGAAATAACAATCCTCAGGACTTTTCACAGGTAATAGTTTGAGGGGAGGAAGTGCATGTTGGTTTTTGAAGCCGACCTGACTTTCTGTTTTCTGATTATTTTCCTTTTCAGTGTACACGTGTTAGAGCTGCTTAGGGTCAGTATTCTCTATGTGGCTTGGATCAGTCTTCCAGCTCAGAAAGCAATTACTCCTTTCATTTTGGTAGGGATCTCACTGCTGCTGGCAGGAAACGAAGTTCAGACTGTCTTTGTCAAATGATTTGAAGGTCCAGTTTTCAACTGAAATCTCCTTAGTAGTACTGTCATGAGGGAATTAGTGGTAGAGGATGGCATCTTGTAGCTGATGCTGAGCCCAGGTGCCCCACCTGGGTGGGATGCCTGCCCTGGATTGCAGGGCTGGGGAAGGCAGCTGCTTGCCCATGCATCTTCACAGAAACAGCTTCTGAAATGGTCTCTGGAAAGTGAGAGCAAGTTTTGCAGCTTGGTCTTTGTTGCAAGAAATGTGGGTGAATAGTTCTTCATGTGTGAAGTTTCAAAGCTGACTTGATCCACTGCAGGGGCATACACAAAAGCCCAGCATGGGTGTTTTGATAGATATTTATTCCAGGAGCTAAAATATGAATCTCAAATGTTTGTCAGATGTTTTGCCCCATTCTTGGTGAAGACATGCAGTTTAATCAATAAAAATGAATAATTTAAATCCAATATCTTCCTGTCACTATCAATAATACTTTTGTGAGTGATATATTACTATTGTAATTCAATTTGTCAGACACCACCAGTTTTACATGACAGTTTGTTAAAATTTTAAACTTAATTTACTATAGGCAGTTGACTCAGGCTGTTTGAATTACATTGGTGTTTTATCTCAAAAACATTGATTTTCCTTAAAGTATCTTTTCTGCTCTTTTGTTTATCGCATTAATAACCAGTGAGAGTAAAACTTTTGTGGGAAAGCATGGACAGAGCTGGACTCTCATCTCCCACCACCCCAGGTTGGTTTTTTTTAAGCAAGTGGATTTTACAGATTCCCAGAAGGTGACTGCTCTCTCCAGGCTGTGGTGAGTGCGCTGGTTCTCTGCCTGCTGGCGAGCTCCTGCCTGTGGCTTGTGCCAACCTTCACACCCACCTCCAGAGTGCCCAGGGACCTGTCCCATCAGGGCCTCAGTCTTTTCAGCTGCACAGTGGTCACAAGGTGCAACGAAGCCCCGTGGCACAGGATGCATTTGCATCCACTAGTGCTGTGTCACTGGCAAGTTTATGGCCACAGAAATTACACCTCACCTTAAGAGACAAAGACACAGTTCATCTCTTAGGCACATGATTGCTTTACTGCTTTGTTAATTCACAGGCATAATTACTTCACACAGAGATGTTCAGACCTATGGCTTTCCTCCATTTCTTTTCTCTCCATTTGCATTATCTTACCTTTTTCTGGTTGCTGGCATTCAGCTACCACTCTCCTCTCTCCTCCACCTTTTGCTATTCATATATTACTGTATTTGAGAAGACTACGCTTGCTCAGTAAATCAGGTTCATTGTATATGGATCCCTCGTATTTTACAGAGCTGCTTGGCTGAATACAGCCCACCATGTGTGTCAAAAAAAAAAAAAAATTTTTTTAAAAAAAGGGTGAACACCAGAAGATGAAAGAGCTCTCAACTTTGAGATGAGCCTGAACATGCTGTGTTCAGGCATTTGGGGAAAACAGATTTTGTTTAAAGCCATTATGAATAATAACATATTTCATGGAAATAGCCACCTTTTGAAAGCTAAACTTAACTTCCGAAAACATTTGGTTTAAATGATTGATGTTTTTGTCCAATGCATAGAAAGGAATAATCAAACGATTATAGTAATCCTGATAAGAAGGTGGGAGGGACAGAAAACATGGTAGTGGGCAGCCAGCTCCTCCTCAGAAAGGAAAAGGCACAGCGTGACTGACAAGGGCGTCTTTTGAGGATTTACAGCATGTGGTAGCTCCTGTTGACTTTTCCCCCCACTTTGTTCTGGAGCTATAATGTAATCTGAGTAATTGCATCCTGGAAAAGCTAAGTAGAGAATAGCAATTTGATGGCTGTGGTGATGCTCTGGGGCAGGCACTTTGATAGCAGCATGCTTTGTATCTTTGTGTGGGAATGGGCACGCTGGGAGAAATTCAGCCCCTGCCGAGGGCCAGCACAAGGTCTGCACACCACTTCCATTGCTCCAGGCTAATTTTTTCCTGCACGTAGGTGGTTCTTGCTCCCTCTATGCTGGGGTAAATTTTCTTGGCCACGTTCTTGCAGAAATAACATTCTCCCTGGGCAGCTGAATGCTCCAGCTCTACGCTAGAAATATTTTTGTGTATTAGTTTTATACAAGGAAAAATGACTGGATGGAGTCCCATAAATTTTATTTCACCATAAACATAATTTCATTGTTTGGCTTGATGCTCAGGGATTAAAGGCCAGGAAAAACAGTGGGAGATGAGTGAAATGAGCATATGTCTGTGCTTTTCATGTTTCACCCCTGCTTATTATTTATGTGTGCTGTTTCTGGTGCCAGAGCAAGCTGGAGTGTTATTCATACACCAGAATCCCAGTGAGCAAAATGATGGTGATTGCCCAAAAGAAGACACTGTCCATGGCAGTGAAACAACTGACAGATACAGTCCTAACAGCAGGGAGATGTCAGCCAGTAGTAGGGACCTGCTTGTTGTGAGGCTTTTTGTTGCCTCTGAAGAATTAGAAAAGGGGCTGGGATGAGTGGATGTGGCTCTGGGATGGTTTTATAGGTGATGCCTGATGGCGTGGGAGAAAGGTGTTTGCAGAGGTACCAGGTGGCCCATGACACAGAGGGTTAAGAGGCAAGAAGTCATAATAGGCCACTTCTGCAGAATAAAAAGCAACAGGTGAAAAATATGGTCTCTGCACCAGTCTCCTAAATGGATTTGAAGAGAGTGGAGATGCTGGAGAAGGTGTTGTGTTGGTTGTCTCTCACACCAATCATAGTGCTGCTTGCATCTGACTCAGGAGTAGTATCTCCTGGTGATCTGTGTGGTCCCTGTCAGTGAAGCACCAGGGAGAAGGGGCAGAGATGATCTTACGTTGGGTTGTGTGGGACACTGTGGAGACGGATGCGCTGCACGCCTGCAGAAATTCCAGCCTGACTTACAGCCATGAGTGCTGACAGCCAGGGAACCGCTACCGAGGGTGGCAAAACTTTAGATTTTGGCAGCTGCACATTTGGTTTCTGTGTTGATTACTGGGGCAACGCTGGCACCCAGCCTTCCTCCTGAGAACTCATCAGGAGCCACATTTTCTTCTCTTTGCCTATACCACAGTCATTTTCACAGCATCCCGCTATAACTACACAAAGAGAGGATTATGAGTTCAAGTGCAGAGAAAAAAAATAGCAGCAGCAGGAGTGGATGAACTTTTTGAAGAAGGAAGATGCTATTTTTCATGCAAATGTTGTTAGTAACGAAGAGCGAGGGGAAAGGAAAAACAGAACATACATCACGCAGAGGCAAAACTGTTTCAAAATAGGACATTTTTCATAGGTTGCCAGGAGATGTCGGCTGCTCTTTAAAAGTAGCTTGGTGATGTAGTGGGAGTCACTGCACTGAGTGCAAGCACAGGATTGAAGCAATATCATTGTCTAACATAGGGTTTCTAATTGCTGCATCCCAGTTTCTAAGGAGGATGCGTAACCACTGACAGGTGACCAACATGAAAAGCAATGGAATAATAAAATCTACCACATGTGTAATGAAAGCTTGAGTTTAATTTCAGTGTATCAGCTGTAGAAGATGCTTTATTCTGAAATAGGATGAAAACTGTTCACTATCTGTAGTAAGAGTACATTAAGACAAGGATGACTAAAGGCTTGACTTGCTCTATAAGTCAGGGATAATAATGAGTGTTTAACTATTGTCTTGTCAGGTTTTATAGGACTGAATTAATTAATTTTCTAGCTTGTTGTTTCAACACTAATGAAAGATTCTGGCCTTGAAGATTTTGGGGGATTGAGATTTTCTATTTGCAAGGAACAGTGGACATTTGAGGTCTGGCACCACTCAGGCCCCTGAAAAATACATGCACAGTAGCACGAAGGGACTACAGGTGGTTTTCCTTTTGTTTTTTGTTGGATTGACCCTGGATGGTGGTGGGACTGAGAGATGAAAAATCAAATTGCCAATAAGCAGTTTAAATAGCACTGTTTGGTGCTCTACAAAAACTTAATTAGGTGAAGGTACCCATTTTGGTGGGGTTTTGTAGGGCAGACTTTAAATGTATGATTGTTTCACTAACAGGTATCAGTGGAATTAGGGATCTATTTTATAAAGTCTTAGGAAGAGCGTGCTGCACATTTAGGTATCTAAATACCTTTGTGTGTCTGGCCCTGCTGGAAAAAGCAAAGCTTCATATTAAGTTTTCATGAAGAAACACTTCTGAGGCTGCTTCGGATGCACTTGTAATCAGACTTTTTTTCTGATGATATTAGTGAATTTGAAATGTAAGCACCATACTAGTTTTAATTACTTTGCAATTTAATATGGCAGGATTTATTGCTGTGTTTTGTGACCTGTGATTTATTTGGTTTACTGCGGCATGCCTAATAGAAGGTCTCATGGTGTAGTGCAAGAAAGAGCACATGTTGCTATACTAATTATACGCCCAAATCTCGAAATCTCCCTGTCTTATTCATTAACTTCTAAGGTTTCTACTACAGGTCTTATTGGTACACACATGAAAGGCACCAAATCAAATTCATTGCAAAATTAAAGCTGCTGAAGCCCCAAGGCATTCTCATCTCTACAGAGTTCTGATAAAGTGCCAGAAATGCTGGCATCTGAGAGATTTCTTGCTAAGGGCTCACACTAGTATTTGGAATAAGGCCCTTCAAGCACCTCTTTAGATCAACAAACCTCTCTGGCAAATGTTGCATCTCGAAAGAGTCTTAACAGCGCTTTAGCTTCTGCCCAAGGAGAACAAGATTTGATCTTTACACATGACTGCACCCAAGCTCCACACAAACACAAGTATTAGTGTCCAAAGCTGCTTCATCGCAAGCTCTGTAACTACCAGTTGGTTTCTCCATTGCTCTTCTGTGCACCACGATGAATGCACTGGAGTACCAAGGATGTGGTGAATAATGAGGTACTATTATAGCAGCAAAGCTGGGTACTGGCTGCCAGGAGTTGTCCTCCCAGCAGCTGATGGCCACCCAGAATTCCTGAGTCCCTGGGGTCTTGCTGAGTGGTCTGTCCTCCCTCCTTTCTGCTTCCGTTCCCCAAATCACTGTGGCTGCATTTAGCCTGGAGTGATATGAGCTCTGAACTGTTATTAGGATTTCTTTTGGGAGTGAATGGTTATAATTTAGGTGAGAAGCAGCCTGTTGACCCTCTCCACTCTGTTTACAATCATTGGCTGTGATTGCCTGTTTATGGAAACAGCTGTTAAGCATATATTAATGTCGCTTTTAAATAACACCAGGAGGAATCCTAGTATAAAGTGAGGATGAGGATGTTTTAAAGACACCTTTGGTGAACCATTTGAGTTCTGCAGTGGTCAGGCACTGAAGAAGGTGATTTTATTCATCTCAAGATTCAAAAAGAAAGGGCTTGCTATCTTGGAGTTATGAACAAATCCTCCTGAATTTGTGAACTGGAGCCCTATGGTTCAAATTCCTGGTTTTAGGTTTTTCTGTGGAAATGAAAACTATTCCAGAAGAAGTTTGTTCAAGTGATGGCTGAATATACAGCCATCAAGTGCGTTAGCAGGCTTTGTGTTTTCTCCTGTTTTTTCACAATAAAGAACAATTGCCTCTTTCCTCTCCCCTCTTTCCCCTGAGTACCTTCTGAGTGCAAGGGATTCTCCTCCCAGCTAATCAGATCTTTTGAAAAGACAAAGCAGTAAATGTGGGGTGCACTAACCTGTAGTGCACTTTATCAAAAGGTAGAATCCAGGGAGTAAACAGGATTCAAAGTGTTCATGGAGAACCAATATCAGCATTAGAGGTTGTGCTAGGTTGTTCTAGCTATTCTTAAAACTTCCAATCTTAAGACCAGGAAAGAGAAAACAGGACCTAGACTTATTTCCATGACTAAGCATCATCTTACAGTGTTTTAATTTTCTTTTTTGAAAATTTTGCTGCCCCATGACTTTTCCCCTTTTCTTTTTTGTATTTTTCTTTCTTCGTTTAGAAAATGCAAGAGAACAGCCCTGTTGTGTTACCCACCTGGTGCAGTGTGAGTCACGGTGCTTACAAGTTATTTGCACAGATGCTTCTCTGGTGTCAAGGGCACTGTAATGCCATGTGGGAGAGGGAGGATGGAGAGAGCCTTGCTGACTGGTAGTGATGCAACCTAAAATGCGCTTCTGTTTCCTCATGTCTAGGGCTGCCCATCCCCAGCTCACAGGAGGTCCCAGGTGTTACACGGCCAGAGTCCGGACTGTCGAGAAGTCTGGGATATGGGCACATGAACAATATTTCATAATTCCCTTTTCAGGTGCAGATCTAGCACCAAACCAAGGACCTAGGTTTCATTTTATTTCAACTTCTTTCACTGTGCATAGGATGTGTAGCAAAGAGAGTTCACTGTTCCAAAGGTCTCCTGGGCTGAAAGGAGTGCTTTTCAAATGTGATACCTTTACTTCAGCAATTGTGGATTAAGAATAAATACGCTGATCTACCTGTCTCCCCACATGCGTATGAACAATATTTTGCAGAGGAGAAAAGGCAGAAAACCTTTAAGAGCCACATAAACCTAAAACTGGCCTCTGCTTTATTGTGCTCCTTGTACTTTTATGTAGGCAACTTAAAATTTTTTACAACCTTTGTGTTTGAAGTGATACAGTGAAAGAGTGTGTTTTGGGGAATCCAGATGGAAGTTTATTTGTTAGGTTGCAAAGGCTAAACAGAACTAGAAATTAGATACACCATCATTTTTTCCTCCTTATTGGAATTTTTATACCCAAAAGGTGCATTCAGTGTGTGTGAGAGTGATGTGAGGAAAGCTTTCTCTGACACCTCTTCCTTAGCTCCCCAATGCTTCTCTCTTTATTTGGAAGGAACAATGCCAACTGATAATGAACTACTTTCTATTCAAGGCTGCAAGTCAAATATTCGTTTCTCATTAATAATTCAATGTGACAAATTTATTACCTTGAAGGTGCTGTGAGGCAATTAGACAATGGGAAATTGTGTCTTCCTTTCAGCCCACTTAATTGGCTTTCCAGTGTGACATTCATCAAAACCTTGACTTTTCATGTAAACTTTCCATTATGCAAGGCATGGTTCTGACACTGGAACTACCAGCGCTTGGCAAAATTCACCTGGGGGGTAACTTCACATTTTTTTAATTTTTTTTTTTTTTTTTTAATAATAAAGAAAGCAGAAAGGAGAGGGTGTAAGAGAGTCTCCAAGAAGCTTAATTAAAGTCAGTGGAGAAATTATCATCACTTGGTACTTTTCACGTGATAAAATGGCCTGTGGTTACAATGTAATTTTGGAGTTATGGCTGTTTGCTCTCTCTCAAGGAATGTTACAAAATTGTCAGTAAAATTAACATCTTTATCCTATTCTTTCCAGCTTTTTTATGTATTGTTTGGGATGGAATAGAATTAATTGGTTTTAAATATCATCTTTTGTACTCCAGGTATTTTAAAGCACTTGACAAAGTAATGATATGTTATTAAACAGGGATAGAAAAGAGGTTACCTTTCTAATAAGGACCCCTGGGCAAAGAAATCATTTGAACGCTGGATTTCATATTCTTGGACTTCTTTTCCAGTGTGACTGACTTCAGTGTTGACCTTTAAAAGACTGCAATATGAGCTCTTGAGTCTGAGGAGCAGCTTTGACTACCATAATTTATTTTCCAGCTGTTGCATGTGTGTTTTCAATTGTTGACATTCACTGTAAGTCTTTTGTTATTTATGGGGCTTTCTTTTGTATCATGTAACTTATTTGTATATGGCTGCAGTCTTTCAAGGACACCTTTAAAAATGAAATTGTTAGTTTCAAAGGTCTGATTTGTCTTTGTAAACTTAAACACAATTGAAAATAGCACAGCAAGTAGCTTTAAAGATGTGCAAGGTTCAACGATTTTTTTATTCCTTTACTTCATGGTAATGAATTTGGCTTATTGAAAAAGCTTGTTGCTGGCATGTTCTCCTGCCTGTATTGTTCTTTTAAAAATAAGTTGAAAAACTTCCACTTGTCTTACATATTCTTTCTCAGTCCTGAGAGTGAGTGTAGGACCCAGTTAGTCCTTTCCTGTTCTGTGCTTTTTCTCCTGAAAATAATAAGGCACTACAATGTACTTTTCCAAGTATGGGATGAATGTTGTTTGTGCATTTGCTTTCCTACCATTTTCCACACAGTGGCATGGTGTACTGTTGTGGCAAACAGTGGATACAAGGGGGTCACATTAACATACACTTATGCATGACAATACAGCCACATTCATGAATGAAGGTAGTAGAAAAGTTAGAGTTTATGCATATGCTGAGGTCTTTTGTTGACCTACTAAGTTCATTGCCTCTACTGAGATTTATTGATTTATACAAATTGCACTTGGCCCAATCTTATATAATATGTTCCACTCTGTGAAGTTTCATCCATTATTGTTAAATTCAAGAAGTGCTTCATATATGAGTATAGATGTAATAAGTGAGTTTAATCTTGGGTGAACTTAGAAACTAAGCACATTGAGTCCACTAGCCAGATCATATGAAAATCTCAGTTGTTATTTTTTGAATGTTCGTTATTTGGCATGTTAAAGTAGAGAATGCAGTTGTGTATGTGTGCTTGAATGCTCCCAGTTAGGCTCACTGGGTGGCAAGCAGCTAACACCCTGGATGAAGAACCTGTTAAATGAAGTTCCAGTTTCCATTTGAAGTTCCAAAAATCATGGGGATAAGCAGTCTTAGAATACATTTGTGCTTACCATGCATACATAACATTATTCATACAAGGGAGATTATTAGTCTCAGTAACATCTGGATAGAATGGAGATAATAGGAATTGATAACTGAAAGACACAATACTTGCTTATTTTTTAGGGCTTTTTTTTTTTGATTGTAAGTGAGTGATGACTAGAAGAGAGATTGTGTTGTGTTAAAACTATCATTTAATTAAAAAAGTACAACTGCCTGAGATAAATGAAGTGGTCCATAAGGGCAGTGTTGGCTTTGGGTGTAGCTTGACATTTAAGACATATGTTATTCTATTTGAAAACCTAATTTAGGCTCCAGTCCAGAACAGTTAAGCGTATCTTCAACTTTCATTTCTTCTGTGGTGATATCGACAATTTGGTGGATCAAAACCTCCCTGAGATAATGGCTTAATTTAATTTGTATTCTAAGAGAATATAAAAATAATCTTTAGCATATGGAGCTGGTACACATGTGTATCTGGCAGGCGTATAGTAACACATGAATTTCTGGACCCATGAGTACCTGCTGCTATTAGATTCCATGGGAGTGAAAATGAGGTAATACATTCCCACAAGGAAAACTGAATATTTATTACCAGCTTTTTGTAGCATTTTATTGATATGGAGCCTTTCTTTTTTTTTCTCAGTGATGCCAGTGAAAATCTGGTCAGCTGCATTGTCTTCAATGAAGGTACTACATGTCCAGAGATATTAAACAATCACTGTAACAGAAAAGATAGCAAAAATATTGACCATCAGTGGTAACTGCTCCAGCCCAGCCCAGCCCAGCTGGTAGGTTATGCTGCTGCTTTGCTCTTTGGAAGGTGGAGGGGTCAGAGCTGGTAGCATTAATATCATGAGAGCAACCTTCTAACTTGACAAAACTGATGTTGTTTAAAGCACTGTTTCAAAAGTCAGGGTGTGCTTGTTGAGAAGTGCTGAAGAGAAACTTTTAGATAATGCAAGTACTTTGGCAACTAGATTGAGGAGAGGAGCTATTTCAAGCGTGTGTTTATGTTCTGCAAAAACATTGTCGTGTTTGGTGATTCTGATATCCACTCCTCCTTGTGGGCCTCGATAATCACCCTTGCATCTCTTACAGCTAAAGTAGGTAAAATGTTCCACCTAAATATGTGTTGGCTTAACACCTGGCTGGATCTAACCCTGTATGATGTGTTTCCCAGTGATTTGTGCTTCATACTTTAGGTACTGCTGCCAAGGAAGATTTCCAGTATCTAAAAAGTTACCTTAATAATGCCTTATCTTTCCATTGCAGTTTTCACCTGGAGACCTCAAAGCACTCCTTGATTAGGCAAGATGCTATTTACCTTACTTTGTTGAACACCCAGCCTCAGAGGTAAGACAGCATCTATTATTGACTCTAGATGGTATGAATTTACAATATGTTAGTTATTATTTATATCCTTGAATGAGGTCTTGTATTGCTTTGGAGGCAGTCTTAAGGCATCCCTGCATTGGACTGGAGCTATTGGGATGCTTTGTCTGGGAACCCAAGTCATTTGCCCACAATGATATAAAAAATCTCTACAAGAAACAGAATCTTTATCTCCCAGTCTGTTGCAGACTATCCTTTCCTACATTCGTCAGAGCTTTTCTGTGCTTAGCAAGCCTATTATGGAATTGATGAAAAGGAATTCAGGCAGTCAGAACATTTGTGAATAACAAATAAATATAACTCATTTTTTAAAGAGGAGCATGAAATTTGGCCTGATAGAGAATGAAAACGACAAGAAAAATATTTTTCTTTTGTTAAAAAACATGTCTTACTAAACACTCATTTTCTAAAGCTTTTGTTGCACTAAACCATCATTAACATGTCAAAATCAATCTTCTTCCTTTTTTTTTTCCTTTCAAGTCAATCAAAAATGTTCTATTGTCAACAAAAGAAGGGGGAAAAATGAAGGTCAACATTGCATCAGTCTTTCCAAAAAGCGGTGCACTGTAAATTATTTAGGTGCTCAAATCAATCCATTTTTTCTTTTCAGTAGTTGGACAATAAAAGCAAGATTTACTGCAGCAAGTGAATAATAAAAAAAGAATTAACAGAAAACAAACAAAAAGCGGTCGCTCGCTTGGCAACCTTCTACGTTAATCAAAACCTGAAGACTAGACTGAAAGATCAATATTTGACTTCAAGATGAAACATAGCAAAGTTTCCATTAAAAAAAAATAATTCTGAATAAAAAGGAACATAGGCTGTGTTAATCGAAAAGAGGCAAATACAAAAATCTATATAGTCTTTTGGTTATCTGTGATAAAATGGCCCCATTGGAGCTTGACAAATCACAGTATTTTTATGCACATATCAAAGTTCAACTTGATTGTCTCATATAGGGGAAAAGACCATCTGTCTGTATTCTAGAGATAATCTGCATAATTGACTTTCAAACAAGTCTCAAAGAAACAGGCATTTATCACCTTAATTGTGACAGGCAGAATGTGTGTCCCTGCTATTTTATCAAGATAATAGTAATAGCACCGTAGATACCTGGTATCTTGTCTTGCCCTAAATTTTTTTCAATTTGCGTGGGTGGGAACTGGATCCTTTGAGTTGCAACTACTGTGACAAACTGCATGGGAGACAGAATCACCTAGGACAAAAATAGCAGAGTGAAACACCATCAAAGGTTGGGCTTGCTGTGCAGGATTTAATGTAATGACTTGATGGAGTTTGGTGAGAGGAGCAGGGAATTAGTGAGTGGGCAGCTCAAACGCTACCTGCAGATGCAAAATGTGCAGATAAATCCCGTTTCTTAAGGAATTCATTCAGGTTTTAAACCCCGAGACTTCTGAAATTGCTGTTTAGCAAGTGAAGTAGTTGGGGTCAGTCCTTGGGCTTTGGGGCTCAGCGGATGGCAGGACAGGTTACTGCACTCTGCAAACATCATTACTTCTGGATGCCACCACAGGCTTGAGTCTCCTCCCTGTTAGACAGAGGTCATGGACCTGTTCAGCCATTTGCTAAGACAGAACTTCCAAAAGATTTTTAAATGCGGCACCCAATTTCTAACCAAAGCTGAAACATGCTTAGTGGGATTCTGCTGTGCAGGGAGTGGATGGGAAGACAAATCATGGATTAAACTACATAAAAATTATATTATCCTTGTCAAACAAAATAGGAGTTTATCTCTTTGCATTTAACTTTTCTTAGTAGTGAAATAAGTTTAGTTAAATCTATATGGGCCTTCTTGTTTTGAATTATACTCCAGTGATTTAAGCTAAACTGAAAAGCGTGTTCTTAACCTGAAATAAGTATAAATTCACAAGTGCTTACATAAATTTAGTTAGGATTCATATGTTGTTGCCTTGACATTTTGGCAACCTAAAAATGACATCTCTGTGTATATTTTGAACTGCTGTATTTTGTTGTTTCAGGTTTTACTTTTAAAAGTAGGTTACTGTCTTTAAAAGTAGATTTTACACATTGCACTGTCTGTAAAGGTTTTGTTGCCATTCTACTCTAATTTCTACCCCTGTTTCTCCAAAACAGGAGTGCGAAGTCAAATTCAGTGCTATGGCATGCCAACAGTGAGCTTTGGTCCCCAAGCTGAAATATCCTGGTGAGTCTTATTCGGATCTTTCTGTGGCTGGAAAATTTTGCTTTTATAAACCATCAAGAGATGGAACTCTAGAATTTGAAACCAGTGAGTTAAGAGTAGCTGAAAATATTTAAAATGGACCAGTAAGTAGAAACCGTGACACTGGTACCTAAAGCAGGAGGGCATAGTGAACTGTTTATATACCTCTTTCCCACATGAGTATCTAAGGGCCTCACTTCATAAAATTTTGTAATAACAACCCCTTTATGACTTACACCTGGTTATAACATAGAGGATTGATTAGGTCTTGAATCTTATAAGTAGGGTAGACAGCATTTAAAATATATAGCCTGACAATATATTTTCACAAGATGAGCCAGCACATCCTCCTATAAAGTCAATCTGACAAACATGGCTGGGACTCGAGGCAGTCAATAAGGGGACTCTGGCCATGGCTGTGCACGCTCATGTCCTCCAGGACACGTGTCTCCTCTTTGGAGCCAGGGGAGAATTACAAGAATGAATAGTAACTCTTCCCATCATGCTTGATTTTTATTTATTCTTTTGGTCTCCTGTTGAAGGATTGTAAGGAAAATAGCCCGCTCTGCCCGCTGCCCTCCGTTTGGCAAGTTTATGTAAATGTGGCCTGGTATTTATAAGTGGGGCATAAACAACTGACAGTTTTATGCTGCTAATAAACAAGTTTTTTTGTAAGCAAAATGTTCTTGCATTATACTCAGAAATCCAATTCAGAGAAATACACTTGCGTGTAGGAAATAGAGAGGTGTTGTGTAAATCTGAGCTGAAATACTGGGTACTGTACACACAACATTGAAGAAACTACCAAGAGAAATAAAATCAGCACTCATAAGCAGGGCTGGAGGTAATGTTTCCAGTAGCACGGACCAGTTAATGCAGACTGCTGGGGGGGCGAGGAGGTCATAATGAGGTGTATGATGATATCATAAAAACTGGTTAGAAAACCTGAAAGCTAGCCTTCTCCATATCAATAAGCTTAGTCTAAAGGGATTTTTTCCCCTTACATAAATGCTGAGTTTAATTGTGTACATCACATTAATTTGGAAAGATTTAATGTTTTAATTATTTTTTATGTACCACACTTCTGTAAATGTAAATTATTTCTTTGTGCACTTTGTTTTAAAGCTAAGGTGGTAGGAAAAAAAGGTACATGGCATGGTGATACTTGCTGGTGGAAGCCTGTGGAGCGGGACATGAAGGGAACCATGCTGATTTACAGCGTCTGCCCAGAGTCCATTTTACATCTGGGGCTGCCCAGCTTGACAGGAAGATCAAAACTTACTTTGGCTCCTGTGGACCCAAGTGAAAACTAATATGGTGGGTGCCACTGGTGAAAGGAGTCTTTTAGTAAAGTAACTATATATAACAATTGCTGAGGAAGGTAGACTTTGATCTGAGCACTTCAGAGTTGCCATGATCAGAAGAGGAGGACTCCCAACAGAAATTTTAGTCTTGCCCATTTACCTGCCAAGTGTACATGCACGTTTTGAACTGAAGGTCCAAATTTTAGTGATTGCACGTAGTACTCATTAGGTGAATGCTTCCACATTTCCTTAACTCTGGAAGTGTCCTTTACTGTGGATTCTTTACAGGTCTGCTTGTCATTTTGCCTTTAACATTAAAAAAAAAAAAGCTGCATAAAATAACCTGAGGCAAATTCCTTCCTTGATGTTGTTTCATTCAGCTTTAGCAGAGCCAGTGAAAGAGAGAAGTGAGTTTTCTGAATCATAGTAAGAATATCCCATAATAAAACTTGAGGGAGAGGGGGAAGAGGGGGGAGGGAGTGATTTTTATTTGATGTGGAATGTAATATTAGGTTCTTGCATTCAGCTGTTTTGTAGATGTTTCTATGAACTATGATGCTCAATTAAATGCTGTCACTGCACCTGTATTTGCTCTCTTTGTCATCAAAAAAAGCCATTAAATGCCATTGTTGTATCCTATTAAGTTTAATTTTTAGTTTGTTTGGTCTCGTATATTTGATGATTAGAATATCTTATTTCAGCTAGAAGGTACTGTCAGGGACTGCAGTTGGAAAAATATTGAAAAAAAACCACCTCACGGATGCATACGGAAGAGGAATATTTTAGTATGTAATATTTATTGAGGACCTTTATACTTATATGTATGTGTTGCACAGATCTAGAAAGATATACTGTGTTTGTAATTCCATCAAACTTTTTCCCTAGCAGTCCATGTCATTTGTTTCTTACAATAAACCTGCAACGCTTCTGTCTATTCTGGATGCCGGGGGCATCGGAAATTAGTTTTTGTATATTTGGAAGGTCATCAGACATTTCCCTAGACAGATGGAGATTTTGTCTTTTTGCATTTTTTAAAAAAAACTTTTTTTTTTTTTTAAAGAGTTTATGGTTCATTTGCTTGCAACACAGACAGGCATGAAGACTGGCTTTGTTGTGTCAGGCTCACTCAGTGAAGTCTTACTTGATACTTGAGCAGTTAAGTGCCCTTGCATATACTTTTCTAGTTTCAATACATGACACTTGCAGAGGTCTCCAGCACCCAAACCCCAGCTGCTGTCATCTGTTTCTGTCCTCTGTGCCCTGCTGTCATCCCTTGGGTAACCAGGCTCATTCAGGGGTGCCCCCAGCAAGTGGGTCATCCCCTCTAAGGTTGGTCTCACTGGGCTTGTGATGAGGAGCAGCATCAAAGTTTGTTTAGAAACTCCCTGAAAGCACTAGCCTGAGGGCACAGGGCCAAGGGCAAAGGGGGAAGGGTCACCTTCATAGGTATGAGCCAGCCAATACCCTGTGAAAAACCCAGGCAGGATTTGACACTTTTTGTAGCGGTAACGGACATGTGGTTAATAAAATACTCTGTGTTAGTTTAACAGTAGGGGATCATCTGAGACTTCCCTTATCTTTGAAACTCTGTCTCACTCCACATGAGCTCCTCTGAAATATATATAGTGCACTGTTGGCACTCAACAAATAAGATCTGAGGTTTCTGTTATTTCATGGGGCTTCTTTTTGGTTTGTTTGCTTGGTAGAATTAAAGATACTCCTGTTTGTAGCTTCAGCTATGTTAGTGGAGGAGCCCACCTGAACCCAGACTGCTGCTTGATCTATAATAAAATGAAAAAAATTTAAATTAGCCTTTCACTTCATGGCCAAGAACTTTGAAATACATTTTTTGTTGTGGCATTTTTTCTCACTGCAAAAACTTGAAAGTTATTATCCATTGATTCTCCTACTTCAGATTGTTTTTCAGGGAAGGGATCTGACAGTTTTTTTATTTGCTTTTAGAGCACCATGTACACCTGAAGTCTAGTTTAAATAATGCTAATAATAAATAGGAATATGCCATTTGACCCAGATGACTTTTCTTTATTAATGTTGCTACCTAAAGGGCTGTATATCCATTTTGCACATTGACCTTATGGGAAATGTTGTTATTCTTTCTCTCATTGTTTTTGTGGTTTAATGTTGGTTTTGCTTTTCAATAAATCTGTAGAGCCCCTCTAGGCTTTTTTTTTTTTCAGATTGCTTTAAAATGATTTCCAAGTATGTAGTCATTTGTTACAGAATAAGGTTTGCTTAATTTGTAAATGTGGGTGCCTGAGGATTACCATTTCTGCATATTGGTAGAAAAGTGAGACTGAGGCAAAAATATCCACTTAAGTGCCATGTGAGTGTTCAAATGGGGACAGAATATTATAATCGATGTACTCACGTTTGGAAGATGACTTGCATGGGGCTAAATCTGCCCTAACTCTTGCCTGGCAACACCACTGTAATGGATGGCATGGTGAGCAATGTAGGTCAAGATGATATTTTAGTTCCTTTGTTTGTTGTAGCTCTTATCTAAGGACCTAGATCCATCGGTCCACACTGTGTTTTCAGACTTCCATTTGTTTTTCTAGCCCATTTCAGCCTGTTCAGTGGATGTCACTGCATTAGTGATGCAGTACTTTGCTTTTGTCTCTCTCCATTTTGCTTTACCTTACCAACCCAGCTGGAGTTATCCCCCTTGCTTCTTCAGGAAATGTACATCCTCAGCTGGCCTGAAAACTATAATGTATGCAGGTAAGATACATACTTATTCTCCTCTGTGGGGAATCATATTTAATGAAGTTTGTGGTTAAGATTCATCAAGGCATACAAACAACGCATAACAACTGCAGTGCTAAGTGCTACAAGTCTTTTTTTGAAAGGATATTTCAATGCTCATTTTGTCTAGTTGTCCTAATCCTGCCAAATGCTGAGTGGTTTTTGAAGCTTACCTATATGTCCTTGATATTAATGAGGGATTGAGGCACACTGTGTAGTGAAAAACTGGTTCATAATACCCGGAGATACTGTGAATCAACTACATTAAATTTAGAACAAAAAAAATATATGTAGTATCTTAGAACAAACATCTCTATTAAGCATCATATTGTCTTCAGAGATCTTTCCAAATCATCTGAAACTCAGAAAATATAATTTCTTATAACTCGAGTAAGGCTTCATCTTCATTAAGGCAACCTTTTTTTCAGCAGTGCTTTGAATCAAGTTGGACCTTGTGAGTAAATGCCAGTCTCTCTAATGACTGACAGTCTATCCCACTTTATTTTCATCTGCTATAGATTCTCCACCTGGTCTCTGTGCAGTTCACCCACTGACATTATAGTAATTTACTACTGAGTCCAGAATATGCTATTGAGACCTTCAGGATGTAGGTTAGAGAGAATGTGTCTATATGATTCTATGCGTCCAATTATATGATTGGATCATATAATTAGAAATATTAGCATTGTCTGAATTCAGTGGTGGATTCCTGCTCTCATTTTTTCCAGGACCAAAAACTTAAAGAATAGGATTAAGACGTTTCTGTGGCCCCAATAGCATTACTTATGCTTGTCTTGATGCATCGCTCTGGAAACCTGCACATTGCAAGGTTGCTTCATCCATTTCTGGAAGTCCTCTTGTTGCCATCCAGTCAAAGTTTCTCTCCCCGGTTGTTTAGTTATCATGCCAGTCTTACAAGTCCTGTTACCATCGTGGCTCATTGCTGGCAACAGAATTAATCAAATTACTTCTGTCTCTATTATAAGAATTACTTCTCTTTCCCTTGTTTGACTAGCTTTGCTAGCAGATGCCACTCTGTTTTGGATGGCTATCCTAGTTAACACTGAACATTTTTGATCTCTGAAGCTTTTCAGTTCTGTAGTAATTCTGCAATTTAAATGGCAGTCAATGAGAGTTCAGAGCCCTATTATTTCAAGTTTATATGCAGTAGTACATGCTTTTAATGTTTGAAAAGCCGTAGGATCTTGGATGTGAAATGAACAAAATAATTCACAATGCTTGGTTGGGGGTGTTCACAAAATGTCAGATCCACCTTACAAATCCCCTCCAAACTGCAGGAGGCACACTTTCAAAGGTACAGGCTTGGAGATGTGTACATTCTTCCTTAACCTGCATTTTCAAAAATCAAGTTGTTTTCCAATTTCTGTGCAGTGACAGGTCAATTGTGTTGCATTCTTATACTTCAGTAACATAAAACAAAGCAATGTGACTCTGGGAACAAGATGTAATGCTTCAGCAGTGTGAGGTGCCAGCATGGGTATTTAGAGACCAGCAAGTCCTGACAAGCACTGTTATTGCCTCTGCAGGTAAAAATCACTAAACTTTATGCTTAAAACTCAATGTTTTATAAACTATTGCAGAAAATATAGAAATAGGACATAATTATTGAGAGTCATTGTATCAAAGCCCATGAATTTGCACTCTTTTCAGAAATTTCCATAGGATGTTTCACCTCCCTGGTGGGAGTTGGATATTGAAATCCATGAAATCAGTTCTGCATCTCCTTAACAATATTAATTAAATAATTAAAAATGCAATAAAACCAGAATGTGAGTCTTGATGTAAAACAGGAATGGCTACTTATCAGCTGGTTTTGTAAGAAGCACTTAAAGATTGGTATTATACTTTCAAATGCAGTAAGACTTTCCCTCTATTGACTAAATACCATGTGGCATAATAGAAAGCTATAAAAGGGTTACCTATAAAAGTGAGGGAGCACTACAGGGCAAACTTCTTGCATGGCTATACTTAGGTAATAAAGGCAGATGGAGCTAGTTATGTTGTTGATGAAATGTCACAGTGCTGCTCTTCTCCCAAGCTCAGTATCTCAAAGCTGCAGCTGGACTTTTCAGTGGTTTGGTTTTATGTAGCAGCTAGGCCCTGATACCAGGTAGAGCCCAGTGCCAAATTACAGCCCTGCACATGTCTTTAGTCCCTCAAGCTGCTTTTATTCTCAGTAGGAGTTTTTTACTGAGTACAGGCCACAAACAGCGTTACACGGCTGTAGGTCACTGTGGGAGAGCAGCAAGGAGAAAGCTGATACCCAGAACGTTTTAGGGCAAGTCATTGGTGGGTCCTCCCTCATGTATTTGTGATAGTTCATTTGGTGGAGTGCCACCAGCTGCATTCATCATGAATTTAATATTATGGGAGAAGTCGTGACAATTTAGGCAGGGTTTTGAGAGAATCTTCCCTGCCTCTGTTCCTTGCACAACACCCAGGCAAGGAAAGCAGAGCCCTGTGCTGCCCGTGTGCTGTTTCACTGTGGTGTGCTGGAGGGAAATGTGTTATCAGTTCTGCCTGTGTGTCCTTTTCCAAATTTTCATGTATAGCATATTTGTGCCATGCTAACCCAACTGCAGCTCAAATAGAGGAGAACTAAAATAGCTCTGCAATGCTGAAGGTCAAACTCATTACTAATTCACTCTCCTTTGGCAAAAATTGTGCCTAAATTGGAGGTGAAACTGGTGGATGTCACCAATTGCAGGTGAAGGTATATGAATGGCCTTTTGAAAACATAAAATACAATGGCCAGTGTCCTGCAGTTGACTTTACGCTGTCAAGTCCGGTATATTCTGCTTGGTCATTATTGCTGTTGACTGTTTATATTACTGAAAATATAACGTAGATACAGCAAACTTATGACCTGGCAGTAGCGTAAGTTTTCCTTGGATTCACCACAAGTCTTAATGACATAGGTTAGGCCAATTAACTTTTTCTCAATGAAAAATATATTTGATCTGATTTCCTATACTTCCTGTATTCATTGATACAAGGTTTATATAGAGACTTTTCAGAAAGGAGGTAATTGCAGAACAGGTGGGGTTTTTTTGGTCCAGCTGACAAGCAATTTGTGAAAATGATAAATTATTACATAATGCTTAGAAGGCATAGTCACAGATCAAGCATTTCGAAGAGTTCTCTTGTTTAAACAGCTTATTAAATTGTTAATGACTCTGGAAGTTTTGCATATTATTATTTAAAAAGAGAAACCTGTATGTGTACAGTGTATTTAACGATGAATTAAAACTTTAAATCACTTACTGCATGCAACTGCTATAATATGGCATGGGATTATGTGAACATATTTGTTTTGTCCTAGACGGAAACTTGGATAAAATTGTTAAACACATTATGTTAGCTACATACCATAAATTTTGCACACATTGAGCAAGTGGTATATTTTCCTTTGTCTGTTCACATCAGTTAAGTAAATATGATCCTGGTTAGATGAGGAGAATTACTCAATTCATGAGCCTATTTGCATGACACATGGGATGACAGAGCTGTATTTTGTGGAATACCAAAAGCATTTGATCTTGAAAAAGTCTTGCCTATGGATTTTGAATATAGATGTATTTTAAAAATGAATCCAAGACTGGATTAATTCCAGGGCCCTCAGTAGCTGAATCTGCAGAAGATACCAAAAACGCGACGGCAAAAGTATGAGCCCTGATTTCAGGCAAGCACATATGCAGAGTTCCCACTGCTGTCAAGCATGTGTCAGCATATGCTTAAATTTAAGCATGCACTTCAATGTCTGCTGAAAAGGAGTGCTTGAAGTTAAGGGAATGCTTAAGCACAGGCTTAGTGCTGGCTCTGCCACCATCCAGCACCACAGGGACCGTGCTGTGCCAGGAATTCTTCTCTGCCTCATTAGGACAGCCATGGAGACGGCCAAGGATCAGTCCTGACAAATACATTCAAGTTCATTTTGTGAAGCACTAGGGATGTGAAAAAAGTCCTAATGCAGTGAATAATTACTCGGTGAAAGGTAATTTTACCAAGTAGAGTAAAAATAATGTCTTTTATCTCACAACAGAATGCAAGTTATTTTAATTTACATCATTGTTAAATGGATTTCTTAATTCCAAGTAAATTATTTTGCAGTCATTAGAATAAGCTACCTGGTACTCTCCTGCTGTCACTCCACCCACACGTAAGAGGTATGTGCACACCAAATGTAGGCTGAATGGCAATGCGGGGTATTTTAGAGCTTTGGTATTAATATTTCAAATGTTTTTGTTTTGTTGTCTTACTTAATATTTTATTATCAGATTTCTACTTATTATGCGTATGGCCCTATTCCCTATGAGGATTGATGAAGTTATGTTGCAGTAAATTGAAAAAGAGAACTATACATACAGGATGATTTATTGTTAATGTGAAATTCAGCATAAACCTGCAAATGCAGTGGCAGAAATCCCTAGCTATTTCAAAATTCATATTATGAGACAGACAGTCATATGCCCAACAAACAGAACATCTTGTACTCTATTAATCCTGCAGTGACAGATCTCTTGCATGCATTTAGCTTTCCAAATAATACAAACATATGTCACCATTTTGTTTTTATTGATTTTGGACTTTCAAAGTACAGCTACAGCACAAGGCATTATGAAGACATTTATTGCAGAGTTTGCTTTGATTTGTTGTAGTCAATTGAAATTGTGTCAAAGTAAAGTCTTTAATATTAAATATGATGAATTCCCTTAGGCCTTAATCCTGCAGCATCATCCAGCTCAAGGTGACTCCTGCCACTGGAGCACAGGAGCTGGAGAGGGCTTCCCAGAGCATTGTCCAGCAGGCTACCAGAGCAGGAAATTTTAATTCTGTTCATGTCATATGCAATATTCCTATTCGCCAAAATATTGAATTCAGACTATTTCCTCTTCTGCTGTTTCCATTGTTTGAAGACTGTTGAGAATATTTTCCTTTGATACTTTTTTCCCCCCTTTAGTTTTTGTCTTTAATCAGTTTTTGGTCAATACATACCCATTCCTTTTGGGGGCAAAAATAACATTTTTCTTCAAGAGATTTTTCTTTAATTTTAGATACATTTAAAGACAATAACCATTGTCATTCTCAGCATTGAATTTTTTCCCATGCTTGGAGACTTGCATTAGTTTAGTCAGGTCCCTGCTGGATCTGGCTAATGCACGCTAGCACTGCATTTGCTGTTTCTGTAGCCACATACCCAAGTCTTTCTCTTCCTCAGTCCTCTCTAGAGTTTCCACTTTACAGCAAAATCCTTGTAGTTCTTAAATGCTTGATGTTCAGCTTTGATCTTGTAGTTCTTCTTGTGTGATACTCCATTCCTCCTTTGTGTATTGATCAGGTCTCCTAACCTGATATCATCAGCTAATGATTTTTCATTAGTACACTCTTACTGGTAGCCTGACTCATGAATAAATATATTAAATAAGGAAAAGGACTGAGGGCTATTCTTGCAAAATTGTTCTAGTTCCTTCTCTTCACTCTAACTGTCCTAGCTTGTTTTCTTATGTTTGTTTGTCACTCTTAACTAATATTTTCCATATACCATCAAGTTGACAGAGGTGCAAACTGCATTCTCCTCTACTAGCACAGAGCCCTACTCCCTAGGGGGAAGATAGAATTTATATTCTTTTTTTGAGATTTCTGTAAGAGCGTTGGCTTTATCTACATTGTCTGCCAAGATGAAGGGGTGTGCTGCTCTTAATGCTGCTCTGCGTCATGGGATGAGGGAGCTATTTTCGAAAGGCAAGTATTTGAGGCAACTATTTTCAAAATGTAATTGGTTGCTTCAATTTTCAGATTGTCACTCAGCTTGGCAAGTGAAACTGGATAAATCGGTTTTGGGTTGATTCCCAGTGATCTCATGTACTAGCCCAACTGTTTGTGCACAAACATTAATGCAGAATATTATAATCTTTCAAATGTTCTTTTTTAGTTTAGAAGAAACTTTAATGTAAAACTGTTCACGTAAAAGTATATTACTGCAACTAGAAAGTCTGGTAATGTTTCTTTAGGCTAGGGCAGTATTACTGTTTGCAAACTATGGGATAGATGCAAGTTTGGGGGTATTTCTTGCAATCTTCTTGCGCAAATTCACAGTAGTGCAGCAGCAGTGACTTGTGTGAAGCACTCCCTGCAGACTGCCAATTTATCAATGGACAATAAAGAAAATTATTAAATAAATAAATAAATAAATAAATTGACGTTCCTTTTCAATAGAGGAAATAGTCTATTGCCAAGCTTTGATTTTATGTAGCCTAAAGTGCAGATAGGGAGTAGCAAGGGGAAAAAGGAATTAGAGATCTTCACAAGGGAAAAATAGACACTAAAATGAGTTCAAATAACATTTTAGCAGCGGAAAATTAATGGAGTTTATCCCTTTAACTCGCAAAACTCAGCCAACACCAAGTCAAATGTCACTGTAACCTGTGTTAGGGAATAAGGGGGTATAAAATGATGGGTTTCTTCTTTTAGAAGTCACTCTGAGAGGTATGTTAAATAGCAGAATTGTTTGTTGACCTGGGCTATGGCAATATTCATTAAAGTTTATTTGAGTCCTTTCAGTGACTACAGCGAGAGCAAACCTCTGTGGTTGCCTGCAAACATGTGTTTAAGTGGGGTGAGGTGAGAATGACAGTGGCTTTTGATACTGATGCCATTCTCCTTGCCCTGGTAGCCTGGTGGCAGCTTTCAATGGGAATGTGCTTGGAGTGAGCAATGCACCACTGAACCTTTCATTTCTGGCTGACAAAAACCAGTTTGATCCATACAGCGACAACCCAGTTATATATAACTGCATTGCTCATTGTCATTGGGCCATACTGAACCTGAGACCTCTTTGGGAAGGTGAGGGAGGAACAGGACCACTCCTTTTGCCTGTGTTGAGGAAAATGACAGCAGGGCATCTTGTGCTTTGGGCTTATGATGACTTTGCAGATGTGATCTTGCTGCTAACCCCTGCAGGAAGCCATTTGCAGGCTGCCTTCCTCTCTCCAGGCAGTGATTCCTGTCACTTCCCTGTGTTTCTCCGCAGCTCCTGCATTACCTTTCCCAGCAATGTACTGCAGAGCTGTTACCCTGGGGAAAGGCCTCATGGACACCCAGCAGGTCAGCTCGTCCCCTTTTCTCTCTGCAGCCTCTGGCAGGATGTATGCCCCCTGCCCTGTCATGCTGTGACAGACAATTTATTTTGAAGTGTGAAGTGAAAGCGGATATCATCTGTCCTGGTGTCCTCAGTATTTCGCTTGGTGTCCCAGTTTGAAGTAAAACGGAACCAATTTTGTGTTCTGGAATTTTACATTTTAGCTAGGCCTCCTCTAACTCTCTGAAATTAACGGCATATTGTGGAGAAAACTGCTTGTTCTCAGGATGATAAGACCAATGTTTGTGCTAAATGCCAAGGAATGGTATGCAGAGAGGCCCTTGCTTATAACAACCAAGGTCAGCCAATTTTCATTATTTGCCCCTTAGAGGGCTGGAAGCAGAAAAGCATAGAGGGATCACACTTGTGGGAAGGAACAGATAGGACAGGTGACCCAAACCTGACTAACTGGGTATTCCATCCCATCTGCCCCATGCTCAGTATAAAAGCTGAGGGATCCAAAAAAGGTCAACCTCTCTTCCTGTGATGGCCAACATCCAAAGGGGACCCTGTCTGTTCATCTGCCTTTAATCCCGATCCGTGTGTTCCTGACTCCAGAGCTGGAATCCAGTTTCCATCCATCGCTGAGTCCAGTCTGGGACTTCCCCAGTGCCTGCTGGTGACGGGACTGTCATCCTGGGAGCTTGATATGGTTTTGTATATATTGTATCTGTGTTTTTTTAAGTTATTTTTAATATTAATTCTTCATTAAAGTAATTTAGTTCATTCTAAACTTCTGAATCTCCTTCTCTCTTCCTCTTCTCTTTTTGGTGGGGGTAGATGATAGGGCCATCTGTCGGTCCGGTTGAGGTGATTTCAGCTGAAACCCCGACACTTGGTCTAACAGCTGGTCTGCTTTCATGTCTGGTCATGCCTATGGATATGAGCCTATGCATGTGCAGGTCTTTTTCTCTTTTTTTCTTTTTTTTTTCCCAAGATGCCCCTGGTTCCTGGCATGTGTAAATCAATGAATGCCAGCATGTTCAGAGTTGTATTCCTGCATGTGTTGACAGAGGTGAAGGTCATCTGAGCTGTCCTGAACAGCACAAGTTTATTAACTGAACTAAAAACTTTACCTTTTCTTTTGTTTTCATTTGGGACATCTAATGGCACTTTCAAGCAATGTGCACAAGTGGTATTTTGATGATTTCATGGTGGTTTGGGGAATTTCCTGGGATCTTGAAGGGAGACTGTTTTTGGCAGAGAACCCTCATTCCCCTTCCACAAACTCTCTCTCTCTCTCTGATCAGAGAAAACAGCCATCTGTTGTCAGATACACCAATTCTGATTTTATCCATCTGAGAATGAGAGATCCCTTTGGGCAGCACACGGTGCCCTTTCTAAGAGCTCTCTGTACTTCTGTCCAATTCCTGGGTAAAAGACACAAAAATTGCAGAAAAAAACCCTTTATCTGTTATTTCTTAAAAAGCATATTTCCAGGTCAGTTGCTAAAAGATATGATTTTTGTAATTCCTACTTTCTTTTTCCATCCTTTTTCAGAAATCCATGAGGGAGATTTACTGAAAGGAGTTTTCCTTAATGTTATCCAAGAGGCTTAAGTTACTAATAACTGTGTGAGCTTTGTTATGACAGATTTCAGGGTGGAGTAAAATGACTGAAAAAGTGTAATTGATTAATGGCTCGGGACAACTGATTTCTTTTACCTCAGTGTTTGTTGATTTGCCATTTAATCTAGTCATCCCCAATTTTTCCACAGATCCAAAGAAAACAAAAAAATCCTACAACCTAGCCCTCTCCTAACACTCTGATGGAAGATATTTAGAAAATCCTGCTGTCAGTTATCATTCATTTTGACAGAAGAATAAGGATGTTATTATTTTCCAATTATAAATTACCTTCCTGACTTAAACAATGGCTGTAAGTTAATCCAATTTTTTTTGCACTGAGATCCTACAGTGTAAATATTAATGGAAGATTTTTCTGAATTGTCCTGTTGGGATGCTGAAACTGTCATAATTTGAAGACAATTTTGAAAGATGTCACTAAAAAGGCTGAATTTCTTATTTTGATTATTGTAAACAACATCAAAGTAGAAATCAAAGGCACACCAATAGAAAAGTAAAGTGAAAATAGAAATGAAAATTTGTGATGGATCACTTGAAAAGGCCAACATTGTTTTTACCTCCCTAGCTGAAAGGACAGGACTGTAAGAAGCTCGGCAGGTACAAAACATCCAGGTTGGTTTAATGTGAGCATCAGAAATATTTCTGCTGTCTAAGCTCTGTGTAAGCAATCACAGAGAAAATCAGCTAGCAATTCAGGGCCAGCTGATATATAAAGGGTATAGTAGTGTGGGTTGTTTTTTTTTTTTTAAAAAAAATCCATTTTCTAATTTATTAACAGTGGGTGAGAGCAATGAAGGGAGTGAACCTATTCAAGTAAGTACAGACAGAGGAATATCAATTAAATTAATCAGACAGGCAAAAGCTTTTATGGGGTGTCAGATGATAGCAACTGTAACACAGAAGAGCGGGGAATGCAGAGTTTTGCAGGGTGTGTGTTATGGGGTAGTGGGTTGATCCTTTCTGGCTGCCAGATGCCCATTCAGTCTACCTCCTCAACAGAACAGGGGCAGAAAATAATATAAGGACACGGAGATTGCTTCTCAGTTACTGTCATAGGCACATCAGACTTGCCTTGGGGCAAATTAATTAATTGCCAATTAAACCCAGAGTTGGATGGAGAGAAAAGCAGATGAAAACTAGAACAGCTTCCTCCCACCCTACCCTTCTTCCCAGGCTCAACTTCATTCCTTCTCTCCCCATCCCTCTATCTCCCTCAGCCCTGAGCGGTGCAGAAGGTGGGGATGGGGGGTTGTAGTCGCTCCATAACAGCTCCTCACTGCCACCCCTTCCTCCTCACGCATTCCCAGGCTCCAGTGAAGCCCTCTATGACTCCTGTTCCTGTCAGGAAAGCCAGCTGCCCCAGGGATCCCCCAGGCCTCCATGGCTGCCATTGCTGTCAGAAAAACCAGCTGCCCCAGGGATCCCACAGGCCTCCATGGCTGCCATTGCTGTCAGGAAAACCAGCTGCCCCAGGGATCCCCCAGGCCTCCGTGGCTGCCATTGCTGTCAGGAAAACCAGCTGCCCCAGGGATCCCCCAGGCCTCTGTGTCTGCCATTGCTGTCAGAAAAACCAGCTGCCCCAGGGTCCTCCAGGGTCCTCCATGGCTGCAGGGGAGTTTCTGCTCAGGGCCTGGAGTGTTACCTCTCTCCTTCTTCCAAGCCCTCAGAGTCCAGGGCTATTTTTCACATTTTTCCCCTCACTGCCTGCCAGTGTTTTTCTTTTTCCTAAACCAACTTTGTCTGGCTGAGGGGCTCAGCTCTACCCTGCTCTGGGGCTGCTGGAACCAGCTGTTTCTGGTGTGGGGCAGCCCCTTAGGGATCCTCAGAATGGACCCTGCAGCCCCTGGGTCTGGGCACCCAATGCAGACAGGTAGGTACACCTCGATCTACTTGAATAAACAAGTGTAATCGTTGTTACACAAGCTCAGTGTGATGTGCCCAGAAGGTACCTCATGTCACTTCCCTGGTGTTTTCCATTTTCAATCAACATGTCCTGTAATTGTCATTGGTTTGACTTAAGCCTGTATTGACTTGCTTTGTGTGGTCAGCTCCACAGATCTGCAAGTGTGTGTGAGGTGGCATTTAAAATCTGGCTATGTGTCATTTTTGAAGAACAGGGGTAAAAAAATAGAGTCTATGGTAGTGCTGGGATTCATTTTATCCATTTTTACTTGAGACAGAGCCCCCCAGTCTCCCTGGATTCCATGGAGAGGGACAGGCCCTTCTGGGCTGCCATTTGTCTGGCCCTTTCAGATCTCTGCTTTAGGACAAAATGAATCCCATCCTTAGCTCTGTAACTGCTGTGGGTCAGTCTATGATGGACTGATTAGCTGCTTTTTCATGGAAAGTGGTTTTTTGAAAGTCATGTTTTGTGAGGGGTTTTGTGAGGAGGGTGAGTATATCAACACTCAACACTGCATTTCTTACCTCTTTTGCAGAAATTTGTGATTTTCAAACTTTGTTAAAATAGGTGTATTTCCGTATTGAACACCAGAGTTGACAAAGCAAAATGTCAGTACTGATCTTAGTTATGCTTATAGGAAAATATTGAGGGAAAAAAAAGGGGGAAACCTCACAAAAAGAGGGTAAATGTAAATTCTCTGAAAAAGAAACAACTTTGAAATGTCATCTTTTTAAAAACCTCAATTTTAGTTACATGAATTATGACTTGAATACCAGTCTGGCCCTCGTTTTTGTTCTCTTTTTGATGGGGATCTCATGCTTAGAGGATGGTTAGATGGATAAGTTGAAGTGTAACAGAAAATCATTAGAGGCTTTTGGTGAAACCCCAGCAGGGCAGGGTCCCGTTACTTTGCAGCTTTCTCTCTCCTTGCTTGCCACATTCTTTATATTTGTTTATGAATGCAGATAGTACATCTCTAGTTTGCACCATCTAAACTGGTGAGGTGTGAGATGGGCATATGGGCCTCACCTGGTGTGTTCGGATTATCATGTTCAAAGTGGTGCTTGATTGTGATAGAATTAGAACAGAAAAGCAAGGTAGAAATTTTTTTAAAAAACAAAACTACTTTGGTTATCTGTACATGAACAAAATGCAACAGTGGCTTAGATGCTGTTTTAGAGGACCTGTTTGGTGGTGGAGCCATATGTCTGATTTCTCAAAGATATCTCTCTCTAAAGCCTGAGGAAGCCTTTGGAACAATTAGCACAGGACTATCTGCATGGAATATACATTTGAGTTTGTTGTCCTCTAGATCTTCTTATCACTGTGTTTATGACCCACCTTTAGAGATGTTTAAAGATGTTTAATTTGTTCATGTCAATGTCACGGCAACAGGTACAAACCCGCATGTTTACTTGACTTGCACTAGGAGTAGAAGTGTTTGCACAAACATAATTCAAAGTGGTGAGTGAACCTCTGCTCAAGCACAGCTCTCAATATTAAAGCTTTCATTGGGAGCAGAATAATTCATTTTTACCATTTGGGAGTTGGGTACTTCCTTTTTTATTCCTTGAATCTAAATTGCCTCTATTTGAAAGATGTGAGTGCTTTTCCACTGACATGTGTAGAAGGGCAGTAGAAGAGAGTCTGCCGTGGTATTTATATTTCCCCTTTGACGTTGCAAGCTCTCAGAGTATTTATGCATGGTGTCCTAATCCCCTGGGGAAGCATTCAGATTTACAATTTTAAACCACCGTTCATCCAAATTTTGGCATTCAGTCAAACAGAAATTTGTCATAGTTTATAATGCTTGTTAACGAGGAACATCAAAAATTAATGCTCATTAGGGTGCTTATTAATATGCATGGTAGTCTCAGTTTTGACTTAATTAAGTAAAGCACCACTTCATAGTGGTATTGTGTCACTGCAGTGAAGAAAAGTTCAAAACCATGCAGCAGGAATGGGATGGAGCAATGCTCCCTTTGGACAGTATTACCCCATGTTTTGTTGTGGGGCATTGCTCATCTGCTGCTCTCTATTTTCCTGACAGGTAACAAGAGCAGCTGCTGTACAGCTACTGTTGATATTTGTTATTCAATGTTGTTGCTACTTGCATTCCTCAGAGTTTTCCAATACAGTGCATGATGCAGAAGTAGTTACTAGATAGATTTGTTGGTGTATGTGCCTGCCCTTACATAGCTTTGATAAAGATTATTTCTGGGGAGGCCACGGGGATTTCTCTTCTTTACAAAGGTATTACAGGTCCCTGAAATCCATAACATGGGTTTAAATCAGCATTGTCAAAAGTATAGTTGCAAATATTGATCTGACTGGCACATGTAAGGAAATGTGCACTAAGCAGCCCTACGTGACTGCTACCTTCCTGAGCTTGGCTGGGTATATCGGTTTGAAGTCCACTGGGGCTCTTGCTCAGTTCTGCTGCCAGACTGGAGTGGGATCAACACAACTAAATGCAGTTTGGAGCATGGCAGGTCTTCTGCTTCCTTGGAGTATTAATTAATTAAGCAACTGCCATTAATGCCTTACCTCTCAAGCCATGGGAAATTCAAGATTAATTAAAAAAAAGAAAATGTCCACCTGGGGATGTGAACTTGTCAAGAAGGTTTAGCACTCACTCAGCATGCCAGCTGAGAGTTTCCTGGCACCATGTCCCCTCCTCTGCCTGCCTGCCCACCCTACCCTGTGGCCTATCTGTCCAGGAAATGGCCATGGGTCTTTCCCAGCTCTCGTAGAGCAGGCATTGCTGTCCAGAGCAGGGTACCCTGCTACACAGGAGAGGGAGGGCTGAGAGGAGTCAGGCTTTGAGCTGGCAAGATGTGAGAAAAGGATAAAATTGGTGCTGAGACTGACATGTGTGCATAGAGGACTGACTTGGATGAAAAGATGCAGAGTTAATGGGGCAAGGCCAGGGTAGAGCTCTGAGGTGTCAGAGAGCACCCCATCAAACCAAGGTCTGGAGCAGCTTCCCTATTCCTCTAAGAAACACCTACCCTGGTGACAACTGCTCTGATTTTATTTCCTCTATTCAGCTTTGTTGTCTCATATTCCTTAATATGAATGTAATAAAAATGCAGTACAACATGGGAAATGTTTTGCACACAGGGTATTTATTATTGTAGACAGGACTACAAGAATTACTACTGACATCCAAAGAACTATTTCTAACTTCTGCTCATACTAAATCAGATCAAGAAAAGGAGAACTTTCTAAACCTTATAGAGTCCCAAGACATACTGCCAGGGACAGAGTTAGATGTGATTGTGCTGGATCAAACCCCAGTTTCCCTTTGGGGACTTATCAAGTTCTTGAGTGTGTCTGGTGGCTGAAAGGGCCACACAGAGATGGAGGCAAGTTCCTTACTTGAGCATCAAAACATAACATTATAGCAGACAATCATGTTCTACCATATAGAGGGGAAAAAACCCAATCAAACCAGATATGCCTCAAAACTTCATGCCAGCAGTCAATTAGTGAGCATGAGTGACCACAGACCTAATTGCTTTCCCATGATGCCCTGGCCTTTTCTTAGCCATTGCTCCATTGCCTTTGTAATTCGATTCAAAGGCAAAATGTACTTTCCATACCGGCCCACTTTAGGTGATAAACAGGCTGAGCAGGGAGCAGAGCCTGTCTCTGCATTTTCAGAGCACATCGGCCCAAAGTTATTTAGCACAGGGGATTGCGTGATTTTGATTCACTGAGAGAGCTCATGAGGTTCTCAAGCTCTGATTCTACCAGTGCAGTACATTGGCCCATTCTTAATAGTCAGGACTATAATAAAACAACACGCATGCAGGCACACTAACTGATTCAGGTTTTGACGTTGGGATATTCTTCTTCTTTATTCATGCAGGTAGTTTCACTTGCTTCTAAATTCCCTTTCATTGCATTTCAGGAAGGGATTAAATAACATTGGCATTGAAGATGCTGGTGAAAATTACAGGCTTCTGCAGAAGGTATGGAAAGGCTGGATATAAAACACAGCTTAAAATGGCCCTGCAGCCCTAGGGAAACAAAAGGTAGAATTTGATCTTTCAGAGGTGATCAAATACCCCCTACTATCTGTCCAACTGCAACTCTGCTGCTCAGGTGAAAATGTTATAGAGGATAGATGGCAATTTCAACAGAGTGCACACATCCCATGAAGTTTTGGAATACATATGTCATATGTAGAATTCAGTGCTTTTTATTTCTACTGTCTGTCCTTTAAACTAAAATCAGTGGATTTCAAAGGGAGAACATGGTGGGGTTGGGGAAGGAGTAAGCGTCAGGTGCCTGAATGCTTCCAAGTAGGAATAATATTCTTGCAAGAAGAGCAAGTAGATATGAGGTGGATGAAGAGTCAGTGTCTTTTGCATGCATTGACCTTGATGAGCACAGCCTTTCTACACCAGGATCTTTTCAGTACAGCACAGCTCATATTCTGTCCATTAGCAAGTGGTAACTGTGAACCTCTCAGGAAAATACTGCAGTTCTGCTCCTTGAAAATTTGGTTGCTTTATTGGAACAGACACAAAACGAGCATCTTGACATTGATTAGGCAACATTTTTTTCTCCTTTTTCCATTTCAAAGTGACTAATTAGGAAGAGGGATGCAAAGATCTCTGTGTAGGACTATAGAACAAATTTTGCCCACACCTCGCTGCACCACCTGCGAGGTGAGTGGCCGTTCCCCTCTGTTGGGTCTCCACTTTCCTAGTTCAGCAGGTGTGGGTCCCACCGACTCCCAAATGAGAAGAGACACCATGGAGCTGAATAGGAGCTCTGCAGCTGATGTTTGCAGCTCATCACGAGGATGTCACTTACAAACTCAGTGGTTTTAGCAACATAGGATTTGGTCCTTTGCAGGGGGTGCAGTGCCCCCCACAGGCACGCCAAAGGGCTCAGTGCATGGAGACTCATATCGTAGCAGAAAAGAACTGAAACATTGAGACTCCTATCCTCAAACTAATATGACCTTAGTGGTATAGAGTTGAGTAAATAACTATACTTCCTTTGTCCAAATTCATGCGGTCTGGGCATGTCAGAGAAGCAGAAAAAATTTCACTTTTGTTTCAATCCGGTAAATTTTTGTTGGAAGAACTTGTCTTTAAATAAGTATTTGTGATTATTTCCATTCTGATCTGTAGTTCTGACACCTCAGTGTGTCCCCTAAAGTAACAGGAACTACATATATTGGGCACATACATAAGGAATTGCATGTCAATGGGTTGACACAATTTATGCAGGCAGTTGTGATCTACAGTTTTGCATGACTTGTATGACTTTCTAGGTTCAGGTGGATGATATGTGGCCATTCCTATCTCCTCCCAATCCACCTCTGCACAAAAATGTTAAGAGCAGACATCTGAGGTCTTTGTTTTTCTGCCGATATAAGTTTTTTATTAGTCTTTTTTTTCCCAGTGAGGACATATGCAGCAGCTTTGCATGCAAACACCAATTACTGGCAGGATAAAGGATTTTAGTTTAGTATTGATTTTAAGTCAGTGAGTTTTCTGCAGTGGAGTACTTGTAGGATTTTCTGAATACAATAATATATAAGGAATGGCATCAACTCTTGACATCTGATGCTGTCAGAATTCCCTTTCAGCTCCTTTTCATTAAATGTGATCCCTCTAACAGGATTTTTCTTCCACTAAGAAAGCAAAGGCATAGTCTTAAAGCGTATGGAGGTGGAAAAGGAGGGAAAACTTGTGTTTTCTTGAAACCATATCACCTGCTTGCAGTATCAAATTGAAGAAGTCTGCCTTTTTAAAGTCCTGAACCATGAAAATAATTCTCAAAATACTCCTTAAGACTAGTTAATAAATGGGTGCATCTATATCTGTAGCTATGTGCTTCCCTGTTTGTTTTTAGGTCTTTTTAAAATACTGCTTGATGTTAGTCCTTTGTCTGCGTTCAGGGATCTTTACTCAGCTGAGTTTGTCAAAATGTCTCCTACAGGTTTTCCAATTTCTGTCTCCATTTCCATTTAGCGCTTTTGGATGAGTGTCACCTGGACTTGGTGCCTTGTCAATTGGAAGGATCTCTGACCTTTTAATAACCATTTTGAACTGTTGGCTGCACTGGAGAGATGCTGAACAGGGGAGTCAGTTGATACTCACTTTACATCCACCTGCCACTTTTATTTAGGGAAGCAGGTATTGATACAGCCCCTGGGAAATTCGGGGAAAGGAAATACTTCTGATGAAGTTAACAGACAATTTGATGTCAGTACAGATGTATACAGATGTAGCCGAAAGAGGAGATGTGTGGATTAATTAATTAGAAAATGGTTGCCGCTTGTGACTACCCAAGGGTATCCCTATGTGTTCAGCATATAGAAATATCAATTCTGAGAAGCAATGTTTCCTTATTAGTAAACCAATACTTTTGGAGCTAAAATTCTGTCATTGGAGAAACCTGTCTGAAGAGATCAGCAAGTTGAATGACATGATACAGCATCTCTCCTGAGAATGAGCAGCAGGGACAGATAAGCAATTTATTCTCTGCTTAGCACCTGCGGGCTGATGGGTTGCTGCCCAATTTCTAAAGCCATTGCTGTTAAAAAGCCAACTCTTGCCAACAATTATAATATAATGCCCTTTAAACTACTTCATGTCTTTGTCTTTCCATGTGTCTGCCTACATTAGCACATGGATCCATTCCTTTCCTACTGATCTGCTGCCTAAATGTAAAGTGAAGCCTGATTTTGTGGGTTTTGTAAGTGTTGATGGAGTACGCCAGGTGGTAATTACCATTTTTAAGATACAGCCCTACTAAGAGGAAGAATTCTTTTATAATACTTAGCAAAAGCTGACTTTAGAAACAATTTGTCAATATAAAGCATTACAGTTCTTGATCTGTCTCACCCCAGACTTTGTACAACTCTTGCCTAGTGAGGGCAAAGTAATTTCTAAAAATACCAAATTTAGATAAAGGTCACAGAGTTTCTGTGTTGACCTGTTAACAAGTTTGTTTAAAAAAATAAAGAGGAAAATAAAAAGGATTTTGTAAAAATTCCTCTTTACTAGTGTTTTACCTTGAGACGTTTGGCTGAAGTTAGCTAATGTGTGTTACCACACTTGTCTAAAACAGATGCATCAAGGGAAGCTAAAAAGCTGCCAGATGACATCTGATCGTTCAAAATTGCAAATTACCCATCATGTTAGAGTCTTTAAAGTGTATTCCTCGCATGCAGAATCAGGTAGAGGTCCTCAGTCAAATTCCACCCTGGCTTTAGGCAGCTCCTTTACACTCCAGCAGCCCTTCCTGGTGTGACTTTGGTGAAACTAATGAGTGACACCCAGGTAACAGGATGGGCTGGGCTGATCTTCACATTCATTTTAGCATAAGTGGTTTTTGTGCATCTGTGTGAGCTTTGTGATAATAAGAAATATGAAGGATTGTTAGATTCTCGTGCTGTTACCTTGCAGGGAAGTTCATCCTTTGTGTCTTCCTTTGTCTCCCCTTTCCAATGAGAGTATTAAGCTTTGCATTTTAGCCTTATACAGAGCCACTTCCCTTTGAGGTTTCCTCAGTCTCTTCTGTATCCTTTGTCTCTTCTGTATCCTTTGTTAAGGAAAGAGGTCTGCTACAACACGAGATTGATAAGAGCCATTATCACTTGTCATACTTGAAGATGCACTAAAAGGTTTAGGAAAATGTGGATTTCTTGGGGCTGGGGGGCAGTCCCTGAGCAGTCACCTAGGAGAAGGGCTGTTTATCTGCATAACCTGTTTGAGAGACATCATATTAAAAATAATTTTGGGCTCTTGGTGCAACGAACACTTATTGGTAGCTCTTCTGTGGATTTCTTGGCAGTTTTCTCCCTTGAAAAGGGACTGGAGGAAGCGCACAGGAACCAAAGTCCTCAGCAAGTAGCTTATTTTTCTCCAGTAGCTGTTTAAAATACATTTTCAACGCTCTCTATTTCTAAGAAGTCTTATCTGATGTCAATATGGCTTCCAGTTTATGTAGAAGGTGGATCTATCATCCATAGCCAAGGATGATCACTCTCCAGATAATGAGTACTGGTGCAGTGTGGCTCTGCTTTTTGTTTGGGCAACCATGCGGACACTTGAAGGAACTGTGAGTGAATGGGGGAGTTATGCAGGTTATTTCTGTGCTACTTTCCAGTGAGCTGGCACCCTTGTTTTTGCAGATTACATCTCTAGAGAGACTCTTCTAACATTACCGTTGAGAGGACAGATATTGAGGCAGACCTTTGTCTGCAGCTGAACAGTGGGCTCAGGAGTTGGTAAGAAATCACAGACCAGACATTTCAATCCAGTTTTTTGGAAGCGTTTCTCTTTGCACTTGAACTGGGTTTATTCCACCCCAGCAAAGAGCCTGGTTCATATTACATATGAGGGGCAGGAGTGGTGGACAGTCAGTTGGTAGTATGGAGTTATTTATTGTTGGAATTTGACATTAGCCTTAGGTTTGTTGTGGTTGTATTCACAATGCTAATAGACATAGCCACAGAGCAAACTATCCTATGTCAGGAATGGGTAAAATTCTACTGAGCAGCTGAATAAAGGGAGCTTTTATCACTGAATTAAGTTCAGAAGAGTAATTGAGATTTTCAAGGCACGCAGGAGGTTTACCTTTCATTCATTTTGATGGAACAAGTGTATCTAAATCCCTTTGAGCAGCTCAGCCTCATTTCTGCAACCCATGTGCTCCCGCAGCTCCTACTGACTTGAAAGAAAGATCATCTGTGCAAGAAGATGGGGTTTGCTCCAGGTTATTCTCAAAGAAATTGGGAAACTATACTGTACAGCACAGAAAATATTTTAAATTACAGTAAATAATAGATGATTTTTTTTTATGATGGATGGCTATCTAGGCATAGACAAAAGGAAGCTTAGAACAAAGAGAAACTCTGTTCTGCTTCCTTTTCCCCCTGCCCTCTCTGCCCCCGCTGTTATATGGTGCTCATATTTTAAAGAAGAGAAGAAATACTTTAAAAGTAATGCTCTTATTGTCCTAAATTGGTAATTTACTCAGTCTTCCACAGGATTCAGTATTGCTCATATATTTTAACAAGATTTTAAATTACTTTTATTCAGGTAATAAATATACAATAGTTATTGTCTCAGAGAGTATATTTTAATTTATAATGTCTATTGATTATTGGTGTTGGAAGAAACACCTCAAAAGGATTCCATACTATTTAACCTGGACAACCTCTAGTTTTAGAGAACTAGTTGTAACATTTGTAACTAAAAGCAGGCATCATCCATATTAAACCCAGCTGAAGCATGCGTGCCTAATTAAACAACGAAGTGAGCTTTGGCATGTGTCTGCAGCTGAAGCTGTTTCTTAGACAGACTTATACTCTGAATTTATCTTTATTAAGGCCTTGTCCAAATGATAAATATATGCTGCCTGCTTGGTATCTGCCACTTGGAAATAAATCACTTTAGGATTGATTTGCTAACAGTTTTCTTCACGCTGTGTCCTGCCGCCCAGGAGAACACGCTGGAGTTCTTTACAGAAGCACACGAATAAGTTGAGCTGCTCAGAGAAGAAAAAGTTAAAAGCATGATAGAGCACCACGTATTCACTGGCACAGATGTCATCATGACTGTCATGATTTAAAACTTGTGGAAGTGTGCACGTTATTAGAATTTTGCATAGGAGCTACTGGCAACCTTGTTTCAGGCTTGCTCTGCTTGAGCACAGACCTGCAATCTGGATGCATACAGCTACACTTCCTACTTTCCTCTTTCCTAAATTATAAAATGGCATATGCAGAGGAGCCCAGTTTTGCAATCCTTGATTGCTTGCTAATTTTGGGGTAGGTTAAACAAAAGACTTTGCACTATGAAGCTATTCGAGGCAGAGACTGCTTTTGTGAAGGGATGAAGTAAAATCCAGAATATTAATGCTTCCAAATGTTAGGAGCTATACTATTTGCTACTCAACTCAGATTCCTTTTTATTGCTGTAGGTCCTCTATTCTGCATCCAGAAAGGCAGACACAGAAAGATGCAGAGGGCAGCTGCAGTGTGAGTAGCTTGGTAAGGGAAATGGCTAGTGCAGCAGGGCTGAGGCTCGCAGAGAGAGCGCTGGGCAGCAGGAGAGAGCAGCCCTTCCTCATTTGGTCTGGCACAAATTCACCCTGTCTGGCAGTTCTCACCAGGGGCTGAACTGGGACCTAAAGCAGCCTCCATAGGGTTCACAGTCTCTTCCACTTAACACCTACGAGGATTTTCATTTTCTTCTGAGGGGGAGAAGTGTGACTGTATTGCTGTGTTTGTATAAATATAGTCCAAGTGCTTTGAAAGAAGAGAAGGACCCATTTACCAAACACCTCACAACTCTTACTGGTATTGACACAGGGGAGTCTTAAGTGTGTGGTTAAAACTAACACATGCTGAAATGCTCAGTGGAACTGGAATGGGACAAATCATATGTTTAAACTTCAGTAGTTGAGTACGTTTTTGGCTGACTCTGGGTGTAAAAAGGGTTTTATGGAAGTGATTCTAAAGCTGATAGAGTTGAATAGTGTTTGAAATTGCTTTGAAATTTTTGAACTGTATAGTACTAGTTAATAGAAAAATATTTGTGCTTTAAAATGTTGGTTTAAAAAAGCCTATTATGTTTTATAAAATTCCTTAGAGGAATTTAAACTGGTAGATACTGTTGTGCTTGATGGGCCTCTGCTAGAGCCTGACTTTCATGTTAGTACCAGCCCTGCGTTAGTGACATTGTGTTATGGAGAAGTGAGAATTACACTAAAGTGCAGCAATTTTCTATTACATACAAACAGAACTTCAGAAATCACCTCCTTAACCTGAAAAGCTCCTGAAGCTTGATCTTGGAGTAAATAAAATAAAATGCTTTTGCATTTTTGTCTTCTACCTGGTACACAGAGCTGGTCTAAAAAAGCTCTCTGGTGTTTCTGAGGGCAGCTCAGTTGTTTAGCTGTGTAATAAATGAAGCTGAAAATTTTGTGTCATCCGAAGTGTACAGGTACTTTGAGTAAGATGTAGCTAAAAGCCTTTGTGAAGAGTCCGTGTGGTACACAACAGCTTCTCTCTGAGTTAAGAGTCATGGCAGTTATTTCCGGGTTTAAGGGTCCAGCAATGGGCTCCACTGACATTACCTGGAAAGGAAAAACTTCTGCCCATTGTTTAACATTAACTGGAATCCGAAAACAACAGGGGGAAAAAACACAAGTTTGCAAAATATTTTTTTTACAGCCACGTTTGAGATGTGAGGAAAACAATTTAAAATTTGTTCTTCAGAAATAAGCTTTTATGCCCTGTATAATCAATTCTGTGATTTGCATCTCTCTCATTTAAATATACAGACAAATTTCTAGCTAACAGAGGCTGTTTAGTAGAACTATAATTTTAAATTCTGAGAAGCATTTGACTTTTAAGTACATTATCAAATTAACAGGGTATGAGCAAGGGCATGACAGGTGAACGTGAAGACTGAAATAATTTTTCATATGTTGTGTGATTCCTATTTCTCCACTGGGATATTGGCCAGAGTGTGTTAGTAGCTGTGCAAGTAACATTTCTCATTGGGAACATGCTGTTTCTACTCAGTGCAGAGGGTAAGAACCAATCTGATTGAACCAGGAACAGTTTGTTGTTTTTTTGGGGTTTTTTTAACTACATGTTTGCTTATTGAAATGGTATTTCCAGACTGTAGTTGAATCTAGAGAGTTGTTAACAAATGAACAGTGATGGGCAATTGTCTCCAGCGTGTTTATGGGAAAGCATATGTGTTTCTTTCTAATTTCATTAAGTATTGGTTCCTGTAATAGATACTTACCTTAAAGACAGCAGCGAAATCAATAATAATAACTGTTACAATGGATTGTGGGTGTTTATGCCTCTTCCTAACTCTTCCTCCTTCCCGTTTTCCTGTGCTTATTTGCATGTACCGGAGGCTTCTTTGCAGCCAGGCTACTGCCTCTGGGGAGAGGCCCAATGTATTTCCAATTTGGCAGAGTGTTCTATCAGATCCTCCTTCCAGTCTTTATTGCTGCACATGAGCTGTGTGCCATCTCTACGGATGTTTTCTTGGAGCTGCCTTTCTCTGAAAGGCCATTTACAAAGAACAGCTGACATTACATGCAAAGATCTGGAAGCAGTTCTGCCAAGTGGCTGTTCTACCCAAGAATCTGATGGCTTTTTCCTCGTTAATTCTTTTTTAACTGCTCTTAATTACACAGAAGAAGATGAGGTAAAAAGGAGAACGGGAAGTTGAAGAGTTTGTTTGGAGCAACAAAAAAAATGGGAAAAAAGCATCCCTTCCATTTATTTCTCTCAGGCTTTTTAATCTCCTTGAAGCACGGAGCTGCTGATCCTCTGTCAGTGCAGCAGCTGCAGTCCCTTGGCTGAGCCGCCCCGTGCCAGGGCCATGTGGGGGCTGGCAAGGGCACCATGACACAGCTGCTGCTGAGGGCAAAGCACTCTATCAGTGTCCCCGCTGCACTAGCAAACAGGATTAGTGTCTAAAAGAAGATAATTCTTTTGCAAACTCGCTTCCCAAGAGAGAAGTGGCTGTTGCTCTTGCGGTGCAAAAGCATTGCTGAGGTGGGTTAGCAATAGCCACATAACAGGCATGGCAAAGACTGGCAGGCAGCTGAATGCTTTGGGAGCTCACAGAAACTCTCCTGAGCTGAACATCTCCAGGGAAAGGGCTTCCTGGGGTCAGTGCACAGAGTCTGTTGCTCTTCAGGGCCTTGCACGTTTACCTCACAATAGCACATGAGGTAGCATGGCTCTGGAGGAGACAAGGCTCCTAAGTTTTTTTCTGCAATCTCAGAAATTTGTGGTTTAAAGCAATCTGAGGTTTTCCAAGGGTTAAGTCATGTGGCTCTTCCCAAAAAGGGCCCATCTCTCTTTCCACTGCCAGCCATTTCCAGCACTATTAAACTAACCTTACCGAAACGTGTTCAGTCTTCAACTGGATCAATGAACTAAACGGGCCGCATATGACATAGTGGGGGAAATGGGAGGTACGTGCAGGGACAGATGGAAAGCAGACAGGGTCCATTCTTGCCGGCTACAACAGAGTCTTGGCTTGAGAAACCACATCCTGGACACCTCAAAGCAGGCACTGTCAGCTTAGGACTGCTCTGCTCCCTCCTTGGCTCATGCTAACACACCTTTTATATTGAGGCAGTTTTCTGGCTTCTTTGTTCTCCTGAATTGATGATAATTAGGTATCAGCATATATATTGCACCATACTGTATGGCTTGGGTAATTCCCGTATGGATTTAATTAAGCCAAATGCAATGTATAAATTCTGTATTTGTAAAAGTAAAGTGCTGGATTCCATTTTCAGAAAGGTTTTATTCTCTGAAACTGTTAATGTATTTCCACTGCTATCACACTTTAAATGAACTCATGAGTTAAGAACAGTGACAGAGAATAAATTATCATACAGCTGGTAGGAGTGAGATAAATAAAAGGATATACATAAAAAATAAATGGATTCTGTCCCTGTGTATGTAGAAGAACCAGTCCTTGATGATGAAAGGCTATTAACCGGCTTAGTGTAATTAACTGTTTTAGTGCTGCTTCAGGAAGAGGGGTGCAGTTTGAATTCAAGTGTCTCAAGCACGTGCAGAGTGCAATAACAGCTCTTCTGCACTGAGATGCACTGCACTTAAGAGATGCACAGAGGAAGAAGGTGGGGAAATCTGGGACAGAAGGGTCATTTCAATCTTTGAATTTTTATGTCTCCCCTCTCCCCCCCCGAAAAAACCACCCCAGTAACCAAAAGAAGACATCTGTAGTCAGCTGAAAGGAATTGCCAGTGAGACAGACAGAAAATATGAACCTGAATTTGAGGCTCTGAGCATCATCTTGCAATAATCTCCAGGCCAGTGGGAAGGTCCCTCTGTGTGTGTCATCCTAGGGTCAGTCAGTAAACATCCAATATAAGGAACACATTTCATCCGGAGGTGCAGGCAGAAGGAAAGACAAGGCTCGTGATTCTCAGCCATATGATTCATGGTATGTACAGGGTTTGTGAAATCTGCTTATTGAAGTCTAAAGGAGGGATGTTGGAAAGTCTGTGAGTTGATGCCATGGTGTGTCACACAGCTCCTTTCCTTTCTCCCTCTGTTCTGTTGTTTGCAAGTGAAGACTGTGAGACAGATATGACAGGAGATGCTATGGTGGCTTTACACTGTGTACAGTGCCCTTGCCTAGGCAGAATCATCCTCTTTTTTTTTTTTTTTTTCTCTTCTGGCAGTACAAATTGGCTAAAAAAGGTGAAAGAATGCCCCATCTTCCTTCAGTGGCTGGGTGTATCAACTGATGAATCAACACTGGCTTTCACTTAAGAGAATGAAGCATATGCTATGACAGCAAACATCATCTAAATAACATTGGTGGTGTTTTTTTGTTTGTTTGGGTTTTTTTTGTTGTTGTTTTGGTTTTGGTGGTGGTTGAGGGTTTGTTTTTTTTTAAACCTGAATATTTTCTCTGCTCCAGTTTCAGCACAGCCTCCCAAGACAAGGGGGCAGCTCTGCAGGAACCCGAGTCCCCGCTCCCAAAGGAGGGCAAACTCTGCTCTCCCTCAGCTCTTCTTCCTTGCCCTTCTCTGCTCTCAGCTGAGGGCAGCATTAGCACCATTGAACCCCTGGGCATCTCTGGGTGAGCAGTGGTTGTGAGTGAGCAAAAGAACCCTGCAGCATTTTGAGATGCCTGTGCTGCTACTGGCTTTCTGCTGTCCCCTGGCAGGCTCAGGTCTCTTGCCTTGTAGAGCTTTTGCTTTCTTTTTAAGATGTGTATGACCATGGAATGTGTCTTTGCTATTCAGGGAATTACAGGCTCAGTAAGGTGGCAGGAGATGTGAGTTTGGCACACCTGAGGAAGACTGGGGCCAAACCTGTCTCTCACCTGGGAAACAAGGGTGCCAATCCAGGCTCTTTAAGCTGTGGTGCAATTCAGGTGGAAATCTAAGATTCAGGTTGCAGAAAAAGAGCCTAGGAGGAAGAATGTTCTTGCAAGAAAGACCTGAAACTCCTATATTATTTTACCCTTTTCACCAAAAACAAAAAAAAGGGATCTAGCCCCAGATCTTTATGTGTCTTTTTTTTTTTTTTTAATCCAGAAAATGTGCATACACATATAATTTCATTAGTAAATTTAAAAAACGGATACTTGAAAGTACTTCTCTTTTCTCTGCTGAAAAGCCCTACAGAAATGCAAAGCATTATTTTTAGTAGTCAGTGTCATTCTTCATCTGGGCTCTAAGCTTGGTATTGTGCTGAGATTTTCCTACTGAACAAAGAACTGATCTTATCTTTCCTTCTCCTGTCTTCCCTGCACTGGAAATTCCTCTGTAGCAAGAGGATGGACTCAGGATTTAATGGGATAAATTGAGATTTAAATTTATCTTAAGAGTTATTTCTTGTATACTCCTTGTAGTTAATTTCCAGGTTAACCTGTTTCTCTGAATATACATTTCTTGTATCAATTGAATTTCTTTTTATTCTACATCTTGAACTCCTTAAGAACAGGTGATTTATTTCACTGATGTCTAATCCTGTCAGTTTTCTTTCCAACGTTCTCAAAAAAAAAGTTGTGCAGAAGGGCACAAAATCCATACATAGAAAAGAGGAGTGCTGGTCTTTGCCTACAAGGTGATGCTATTGTCAGTGAATGTGAATAATCTTTTTTTCTTTTGTAAAAAGGTCTGATCTTTCTTCTCCCACCTAAGATAAAACAGTCTGTCTGTCCTATAAATGCACGGTGAAGTGTAATTTCACATCAAATCTTTGTCCCATGGTCAGGTAATGTGATGCTCACCTAAAGCATAAGAGAGCTTGACAAGCATCAGCTCACCAAAATGGTAATGTTCATCACTGCCTGAATCTAATTTGAGCTTCCTTTCTAGTTCACTTTCCAGGGAAGGAGACCTGAGAGACTGACTATATAAAGGATAGGCTGTCGAGGATCATTATTACAAAGAACTGCAGAAAGAGAGCTAGCTCCCAAGAGATAGGGCATTTTTAGTCTCTTTCTCCTGTTACAAGAAAATCAGATGAGCCTTGGGACCCTATAAGAAGTACTAAAGTAATCTCATTCTTGGGTTGCTTGGGTTTTGGGGTTTTGTTTGTGTGAGGATTTTTTTTTTTTGAGTTGAAAGACATTTGCCAATGTATATGCATTGTATTTTCTGTTGCTTTCTGGAAAAGTATAGTGGTGGTGTTAATCAGTTGCTGCTATGCTGGCAGGTTCATTAGTATCCCTGCTACGCTGTTCAGGCTTGATTTTTCTAATATACAGATCAAACTTTTTTTTTTTTTATTTTAACTCTGAAAATTTGTATGGATCAATCTTACTGACCTTCTTACATTCTGACAAAGTTTAATTAAGTAAGTCTCATACAGAAAATCTCACGTAAAAGAAAAAAAGGTCAATATCACGGGTATTTTTGTTTATATCACTCTGGGTCAAGGACACTGATGTTGCCAAGACCTTATTGATCATTTATGAGTCATTTGTTCAAAGGTCATATCTATCACAGATTGTGGGTATCTTTTCCTGGGGTCTGCAAAGACAGTAAATTTCCATTATCCATTTAGGTCAAGATGTAACAGCATGTTCTGACAGTCGTAGTCTGTCAGACGATGTGCTTCTTGTTAAAGATGAAGCTAGTTTGAAGAAGTCAGCAGGGTTCTGCTCATGATAATTTCTAAAGGTAATGGGCTAAATCTTCCATACATTGGCAAAAGTTTATTATGTTGAGTGGAGCTACTTGTATTGGCTGGGGCTCTGATGATTACCCTATGCCCCATTTAGGGATATATTAAAAAAATCCATGCAACAACAAAAGAAACCTCAAAAAAAAAAAAAAAGGAGGAAAAAATACTCAGTAGCATCATATTTGAAAGCTCTTTCATCAGGCATCTGTGCAGTACAGGTGTAAAACCTATGGTGAATGTGTTTGCTCAGAATACTTTGCATTCAGTAAACTCATTTTACACAGAGAGATGTTCACTCACTAATTCTCCTTCCAGAGGGAAAGGAAGAATTTGACTCATTGCTTATAATTCCTTAATATAGATGGAGGCTCGAGAGCAAAGCCCTGCCTATAAATTAAACAATAATACTAATTCATGTGGAGCGTGGCAGTCAGGCTGTGATTGAAGGATGCTCTCTGATGCTCTCCCAGCACATGAACCTTTGGTCCTCGCCAGTTGGATTAGGAGCAGCTTTTAAAGCAGTCACATAGCAGGATTGCCACAAAGGTTTATAATAATGATTAGGGAGCACATAATTAAAGCCACTCCCAAACAGGAAAAGCATTCTCAGCAGACTTCAGAAACTCTAAAATGCTTGTTTATTCAATAATTATGGAGCATAATTATGGTAATGAAGTTAGCTCAGATTTACATATTAGCAATGCATTTTAATGATCTGATTATATGAAAGTGAGATACAATAGATTAAATTTTATATGGAAAATTTGTTTCCAGACTGGAATCATAAGACAAACACACCCCCCCCCCTCTCCTGCCCACCCCCTCCCCCCCCCCCCCCCCCCCCCCCCCCCCCCCCCCTCCCCTCCCGCCCCCCCCCCCCCCCCCCCCCCCGCAACTGATTTATAAGAGCCCAGGGAATGACCATGTAATAAATCCTATGATTATAATGAAATAACTAGAGCAGAAAAAAATTCATACCATTGTATGAACAGAAATCCCCAGCTGCAGAACTACTGCTGAGTGACATTAAAAGAATATAGTTTTCTTTTTTTCTTCAAACTATTTTAAAAAAATATCACCAAATGGGCTACAGAGTCCTTGGAGACAATTTTGTGAAGAACAGTCAGTGCCTTTGTTTCTGAACAGTGAAGTTAGCAAGTCTAGATAAAGGAAATGACCCTCCTGTTTTCTCACTCAGCTCTCATCTTTTCTTTCATGTGTTTCATCCTTTCTTCCTTTCATCCAGATTTTGCTTCTCTTGCTTTCATTCAGTGGTGTTCTCTCAAAAAGCCCTGCTATGTTTTCTACCAATAACATTTGTATTTCTATGGTTGTAATAATTGTATTTCTGCATGGTGTTTTAGCTTTCTTCGGCTCTGTAAAACTTTCAAATTTTATTCTGAAGGAACAAATTAGTTCCTTTAATCTTTGCTTCTGTAATACAATATTGTCTTTGACTCATTAAATATTCTCCTTTTGTTGTTTTAAGACTAAGTGATGTATTTTATGCAGCATTGCAGCAAATTGGATGATCCTTAAGTCAGGGAATCAAAGCAAGGCTGCATGTGATGGACTAACTGCTGAAATACTCTGTTTATATTTGAGGGGCTGAAATGTTGTGGATTTTGGTTTTGTTTTGTTTTGGGTTGGGGCTTTTTTTTGTGGTAAATAATTACAAGGTAAGGGTGTGATTAATAGTGAAATTAAAATGTGAGAATGAAACAATCCTGAGGATGCTGAGCCTGAGAGGGTGGTATTCTCTTTCCACAAGGCGGTGATGTGCTGGTTTTGGCATCAGGATTCAGTCTATGCACCAGTATTTCCAATCTCGTTTGGAAATACCCTCTGCTCCAGCCCATCACTGGGTTCAAGAACTACCTCACACATGGACTCCTGAGTTAGGGAATTGCTAAGCAGACAGGAATGAGAAGATCTGGCACTGTAAGAAGCTACATCTTTGGGAATAGTAACGCTGGTTTACTGTCAGGTCCCAGTAGCACCTTGGGACATCCAGCTCTGCCCAGAGCTTGTCACAGCAGCTGTTAAAAACTCCCATTTGCATTATAAAACAGCAAATGCCAATCTGAACCATGGCGTTCAAAACTATTTGCTCTAAAGTTAAGTCCCTAAGTTTGAAAACTTGAATCCTTATACTAAGTAAATATTTGCATTTCTCTTAAAAAGAACATCTTTGTAAAATCCATGCTGCCTTCAGTTATAGCAGGCTGACTCCTGGGACCAAGATGGAGAACCCTCAAACACCTTGAAGAGGGGGAAGATAAGGAATTTTGCCCAGGTTTTGGTTAATCTTATTTTTAAGCACAGAGATTGTCAGTGCTTATTCTTTCAAGTAGTAAATGGATGCCAAGGAAGTGGTTTTTTTTTACTCTTACTTGATTCCACACAATTCTAAGCACACAACCTAAACCCATGTTTTATGCGTGTCTTTAAAATTTCATGAAAAAGCAGATCCCCAAGAGGTTGCATTTCCAAGCTTGTCCTTAGCCAAGCCCTCATTGTGTTATTTTTCAGATACCGTTTTTTAGGTTGCATTGACAATATCATTATTTGTTCTTTTAGACACCAGCCTTTGAAATGCTACTCTGAACTCTATAGTCAGACTATAGTATTAAATATAGGATTTTTGTCATCTCTTTTTGCTCGTTTACATTTTCTTGCAGTGTGGTCACTTCATCCTTGTGTATCATAAGCACACTAGGGATGGACTTTGCCAGATCTTGTGTTTTCTTTTTCCCAGAGAGGGAGATAGATACACACTGACACTCTCTTTGTCTTTATTTGCGTACAGGTGTTCTGGAACAAACCTAATCACACTGCTTGCTGGGATTGTTTGCCCTTGTTTTAGGGTTTGCTTGCTCTTTCCTGTGTGCCAAGAAAGAAGACTGAATTGTGCTGTTTACACTCTTCTCTGACTATACTAGACAAGGGCACCTCTCAAATGCAAGGCACAGCATTTTGATTGGCATATTTTTGCAGAGGACTCTATTAAACAAAGAAGTATCTGCTCTAACTCTTAGCAGCAGCACTTGTGGGAACCAAACCAGCCCTACTCTAAAGGCCCATTACCTTTCATAGGTTATAAGACTTTATTTACATGACAATAGACCCATAAGCTTCCATACTGAGACTTCTACCTTTTCCTCGGTATTAATATTAAAGAATTTACTAACTCTGGATTTAGCACTGGATATTGCCCTTGATAAAAATGGATGAGAAGTATTATTTGCATTTAAGGTTTTCTGCTTTCTACTGAAGTCAGTAGAAGAAGTTGAATCACAAAAGTGCAAAGATGGCAAAAAGCCAGTGTTTGTGAAGACTGAGCTCTTTATCTTCCTCCTCCAGAGCTCCTTGCAGGAACACTTCTGGTGGTTGTCCTGAAAGCAGTTGCATTGTCACACATTCAATACAACACCCTCTTTTCAACAAAAGAAGATACATTTCTTTATCTCTCTAATTAAAGCTTAGACTTCAAAACATTATGTATTGTCTGTGGCTCCAACCACCTTCTAAAAGAAGAAGAATAACCCTTTCTTTAGGGGAAAAAAGATCTCAGTGCCATCTATACTTCATGGATTTTGAAGTCAGCACATGGGCTTTGTGAATTGCATAAATGCGATGGATGTTCATTGCCTCAACACAGAAGCATGTCACCCAGGACATTAGTGCCTGAGGCTTGGAATAGAGAAGCTGTAAGTGCCTGCCAGACACAGTACAGACATACTGATATATCTCTGCAATGTATTCTTACTGTCCAAATATTAGCTTGATAAGTTCATGTAAAAGTCAAGCAATAAAAATATCTCCACACCAGGCTGAGGATAGTCATATCCTTTCTTTTTGAAGTCAAATATAAATGATCCTGCTCATTTAAAAATCTCCCTGCTGTGTTGCCCTAGCCAATTTCTCTTATCCTATGACTTTAACTCATTGTTCTGGTCTGTATTTGCTATTTTGAGGACACTGAGGGAGGAGGGAAGCTTTCTGCTTTTTTTTGCCTGTGTGCCCTGCCTGGGAATGCTCTATTTCATGATTTTTCTGATCCAGCTTGGTTTCCTTTCAAGCCATCTTTGTTGAGCTCTTCAGCTTTCAGATCCTTCTTCCTGGGAAGTACATGGTTAGGGGGATGATGGGAATTTTGTCCATGAAAAGTAATTGAGGTTTGAGATCTTCCATCTGCCCATGAACTGAAGAGTGTTAGCTCTGCTGCCTTTGAGTGAGGCTGGTTAACTGTAATTGGCAGTGAAACATTTTTGTAATCTTTTTGGTATGAAAGATGCCAGACAAGCAATAAATTACACCATGTTCTGCTTTATGAAACACATGAAAAACTTACTGAAAATAAAACAACTCTATAAATCCAGCTCCTCAATATCCAAAGCATGTGATCCCTTGCAAGGTGACTGATGAAACCCTTGTGCCTCTCAGCATTATTCTTGGGGGAATAGTTTCACAATAACTCAAATGTGTATGACAAATCTATACATATACATCTATGTATGCATATCTACAATATATATAAATATAATATAATACTTCTCTGCACTTCTAGAAACTCTTACCCTTTTCTCCCCTCTGAGATTTTAGGTACTGTTCAAAGGGCATGGCAGAGAAAATGAAGATATCTGCAGGTGAAAATGGGCTTAGGGGGCTCTGCAGCCACAAGAACAAGTGTGGGGCCCTGTCTCAGGCTAGAAGCGCTGTCCCTGAGGAACCGTGCCTCCCCCTACAGGCTCCCACCTGGGCATCGGCCCCAGCTGACCTGTTGTAGTGGGGGCTGTCTTAGCTTCCCGAGCAGTTTCTCTTCTTGTAAGCCCAAACTGAATGCTTTTTCTTTCACTCTGCATGATCAACCCCAGTTTACTCAAAATACTAGTATGTATAGTCTATAGCCAAGGCTCCCATGCAACTCCGAGCCTGCAGAGACAGGGAATAGTTGAGTGATTTGTTCTGCTGGGTCAGAGATGTGTGCTCCTTCTTCCAGTGCAGTTAGACCTTGCCTCGTGGTGCCACTTGTAGCGTTCTGACACTAGAAAGCAAACAATTTAGAACTTAAATTGCAGATAAACATGAATTCGTTGTATAAAAGAATTATAGAAATGCAGTCATGTCTCATGATAACAAGCAGGGACTCGGGGGCTCTAGAGACCGGGGTATCAAATACCTACTGCCTTCGGATGCTGTGCTGATCCTAGTCCTGGCAGAATGAGGCATGAAGTTGCCTTTCCAGCCAAAGGCAGGGAGACAAGACTGCCTCATGGACATGTGATGTTGAAAACCAGGACCATGTATTTTGTGGGGTGTAAATGAATAATTCAACAAGGAGATGTTTATAGGAATTGTCAATTGATTTTGTTATTTGATATACTCATCTCTTGAAAACCCAGAGCACCAGCAAAGAAGGGAAGAGTTCAGCCAGCCTGTATCAGATATGCTGCAGTTGCTGATTTTAAATACATGGGTTTTTTTCTGAGTTTCTGCTAGTTCCATTTCAGGTGTGTAGTTTATTTGTACCCTGTGCCTAAAGACAGGGGCTGTCCCAGGCCACCGCATCACCTCCCTCCCAGGAGCATGTCCCAGTGACTTTCTTGGAGCCAATGTTTGACCTGGCCAAGCTACCTGGTTTTGGAGGTCTTTTTTGTTGTCCTCCCTGCCTCTTTTCCATATTTCCTTTCTTCAGGATTGGTGTGTGCCAATGGTGGGTGGGAGGGCCTTGCAGTAGGTGTGAGGTAAGAGGCAGGATCTCGCCATTGGAGGTGAGGGATTGGAGTTATGTGGTTATTGAGTTTTTAGCCTGACTCATTACTTTCTGTAACCTTGGCACTGAGTGTATGGTCACAGCTTTGGTGACTTCAGCTCATCCAGTGGTGAGGACTGGTTCCAGGAGGTTGATACTACTAGGGAAGAAGGAGACTGAAAAATTCCTTGCTGAAAAGAAATAAAATTGCACAATGATGGCCAGTAACCCTTCCCACCCTGTGATCTCACACAGCTTTAAGAGATATAACATTAATCCTGTCATTAGGAGGCTATCACGCTGCATGTATTATCTCTGGTTTCTGTGGAGGACTGCTGAGGTGCAGGAGAGAAACAAGCTGCCCAAGGCCTCCTCAAGTCTTGCAGTAGATCAGGGGAGGGAAACTGGACCCCAGCCCCCATTTCCGCTGTAATGCTTAAGCCATTTCACATTCAAATCCTGTCTTTTGTCTCACTTGCTGCAGGAAAGGTGCAGAGTGGTAAACAATTGCTGGGGATAAATGAGCTTGTCATGCTAAGTGTATTCCTAGAGGGGTGCTGTGCGGCCTCTTTTTTCTTTATAAAAACAGCTGGCCCACAGCGGCTGTAGTACCTAATCCTATGATAAAAGCAGGATTCAAGTCCCCAATTCCTAACAGAGCGTCTCACGCTGCCTCATTGCCTGCTGTTGATTGAGAGCACCTGTGGCTCTGCTGCAAACAGCACACCGGAGCCTTGAGATCTTTTCTATCGGTAGCTTTTGCTACGTAGGCAGGAGGTGCTTCTTCAATCAGTGCCTTGGAGCCTGCTTTACCTTGTCTCCTGTTGACTCAGGTACAGTATAGGCAGAATAATGCCATGAGCACAGCCTGGAAGGCCAGACAGGGCCGATCTGGGTAGTAACAGAGTGATCTCTATGGCAGGAACTCAGAGAAAGGAATTTTAATCCTGATTAACTCACTGTTTGTTTATTTTATTCTGCAGAAGATACCAGTGAACAATGTGGCAGTAGCAGTAAGTGATTGCACGAGGGGTGGAAAAATGGAAAGCCACTGCCCTTTGAGAAAAGAATTTTTGTTTGCTGAGTGAGTAGTTTGTGGCTTTTGAATACTATTACAGTAATAATTGGTAATTGGAATAATAGTAGTTGTCTTACATCTTGAAGCAAACAGTCATTTAAAATAATCAGTCTTAAAATTTGTATACTGCTGCACAGAGAGATTTTAACACTGTAAAGCAGAAATCATTTTAACCAGCAGGATACTCTGTATCTAAGCCAACATAACCTTTTTCTACACTAGTATTCAATTTGCTGAATTCCAGGATTTCATGGGTACTTATGACATGACTGATGCTCTTGCAATATTTTAGGACTATCCCTGCAGCCTGCCACAAAACAGGCAAATTCTGTTCACGTTTTTTCACAGACAAAGAATTGAGATTGGAGATCAAGTTAGGGATTGGTGCTTAATGAGGATTTGGGTGCTCCATGCAATATGATGATCCTGAAAGTCGGTTTAGATGTGACCTAATGCTGAAGATGGTTAAAATCTTATAGTTGACTTGTGTCTTTATTTTAATTTTGTTTTCCAGCACTAGGTGTTCTGCTCTGGCCCAGGGTGTCTTTGCCTTCACAGAGCTGAGATGGTGTCATCACTTACTTCTAGGTGAAATGAGATTCTCTGAGGTAGGTGTTCTTCTATCTGTGATTCCTCATGCACTCTTGGCACATGCCAATACACACTGAATGAAAACTTTCTGTTGCAAAATTCATGCTGGTCTCGCCTTGCTCCCTAGATATTGCACAGGCAATGTGGAAAAAAGGGCAGGATTCAGAGTCCCATGCTAAGACCTCGAGACATGAGGTTACAGTATCTGATTTTTAGCTACAAACTCATTTGAAGCTGTGCTTGTAAGGCACCTACCTGAAGCCAAAAGGAAAGACTTTAGAATTGTAATGAGCTTCCTGGGTCACCAACGAGGTGAGTTATACAATAGATCCATTTGTTTTCTACTTCTACATTTTGGTGCTTTGCTTCTCATGAATTCTGGCTCCAGAAATCTTGCTAGAACCTTGGAGATAGGGGTGTGTGTGGAGTCTTTTAAGGGGGACTTTATCTGTTTTAAGTTCCACCTTTAAAAAGGGTAGTGGTTTCTTATCTGTAGTAGTCTCTTCCACAATATGACACAAAAGATGACTTTATTCTTGCAGTACCTACAAGCCCTAACCTGCATTGAGTTCCCAGGTAAAACCGAAAAATTATCACTATGAGGCACTGGGTGCCATTGGCTGTCCCTCGCTGGATCATGTAGCTAAGAGCTGCCTCTTTTCCTTTTGACTTTGCTTCTGCTCTGTGGAGAAAAGATGTAAGAAAGTCCCCTTCTAAGGAAAGGGTTGGAAAAATGGTGAGCCAGCAGGACTTCAGCTGTGCGTGTTTTGCCCAGCAGCCCTTCCTGCTGTGGGGCCAGGTCTCTGCAGTATTCTCAGCTGTTGTAACTGAAGACTGTATAGAGGAAAACCTGCAAGGCCTTTTCCCATCAGTTGAGACACTGCTGGTTGCAAGTGTGGATAACTCTTACTGCACTTGTCTGTCCTTCACTTCCTCACTGTGATAGATGATTTCTAGAGTGTTTTCCAACTGCCTGAAGTGAAAATTTTGTTAGATGTATAACCAGCTGCTGCACATGCAATTTAAGTTAAAAAATGCTTGTTTCTGCCAGTAGAAAAAAGTCTTCTGCTAGATAAAGTATGACATTATGTACTTCGACATGTTTTGCTTCCTCAAATATCTGACAACATGCAAAATTCTATACATCTCAACAGAAAAGTGTGTAATACAGATTGCAAAGGGGATGTGTAAAAGGTAACTCCAAGCCATTCACTTTTGCTGTCTTTCATCTTTCAGCTCTGTTCTCCCTCGTCTTTGGTATTTTCACTTCTGTTCTAATACGTACCTAAGTTTCAACTGTTGACTTCCTTGTTTATCTGTATGAAACTTTTGGGATCAAGATCTGGCTTTAAATGGCTGTGCAGGAATATAAGAGAAACCCAGTTTTTTGTCCCTGTAAACCTCTGCTTGCCTCTGTCATTCCTGCACCAAGATGGCAAGAACACTGTCCCAAGCAGAGCCATAAGCCTGTGCTTTGCAGGAAAAGATTTAGAGGAGGGAAGAGCCCCCAGGTGTAATGTCAGCTCTCCCCCATTAAAGCTTCTCCAGGAGGGCTGGTTGCTTGTTGCAAGGGGAAACAAAGCAGTTTACCTTTGATTCTCATTCCATGTTTCCTGGATTTAATTGGAAGTTTGTGGTTTCACACTTCCAAATAAAAAAGCAATTGCAAATAGCGCAGGACAATTAAAAGCTTTTCAGCTCTCATGTTCTTCCTTTCCACAAATATTTGGGTGAAGGTGAGGTGTGGGTCTGAAGAAAAAAAAGGTGTTGAACACATTTAATTCACAGTATTGATGCAAAAGCTCACATTGGTGAGGAAAAATATTTTTTTATTGATTGAGATAATTGGTAGTGTGAGCAGTAAGATGCCTTTTTGGGATATGGACCTAAATTCACTTTATGCTGTAACACTCTGAACTTTTAGCACTTCTCATCACCAGAGATATATAGTCTCTTATTACTTTTTTGATGATGTTTAGCTGTATGACATCTAATATTGTGTGTTTTGTCCTAAGTCTGTTGTAATAAGATCCATGATTGCATGGAATTATTCCCTTACTCAGATAAAAAAGTTGATTTTTGTTCTTCCTTTGCGTATGTATTTTTATACTTTTTCTTACTCCTCAGTCTGGGCCTGGTAGTGTTTGCTCCATTTGTATGCTACTGGAATACTTGGATTTTTATTCTGATCTGAAAATGCAGAAGAAACAGTGAAGAAGATTTGCTGCAAAAGCTGTGCAAACATTCAAATAAATCACCCAGCTTCCTTGGCAAATATACTCTTGGTATTATGTATTCCTTTTTACTAAAAGGTAATGACTGAAATGTTAAAAGAGACTCTTTTTTGTGACATTCCAAAAGATTTTTCAGAGAATGAGCCTAGTGGTGTTGAAATGTGGTACAGTAGTTATTTGAGAACACAGCCGTAAGGAAGGGCGCATCCTGGCATTGCAACACGTTTAACATAAGAATGAAGCCCCATGTTTTTAGCAAACAGAGCCTGTGCTCAGTTTGAAGAAGTGCCATGTGCATCTTCTTTAAAAAAACACTAATTACACGCCATTAGAAAATAAGGATGGGACTGCTAATCAGCTGCTGCTCCCTATTCTACAGTGTGTCGTGTTTGCAACTCTTGGAATTATTCTTTCAGCTATTTTCAGTGTTTTTCATTAACGAGATTGTCTACTCTTCCAGTTTGTTTACTTGAATATAAAATAGTTTTGACTTCCATTTTATTTCATGAAGCTCCTGGGAAAACAGTTTATTTTGCAGTGATTTAAATAGTCACAATTAAATTGGGATTTACATCTTGCTGTATTTTTGCTATCAATACAGATTGGAGTGACTCGTCTCCAGGGCAGAACTTGGCTCAAGTCTCATGAGCATAGAGGGAAATGGTTTCAATGAACGGCTTATCTCTTGTTACCTTCACAGACTGAATTAAACCTGTAAAGCTAAATCCTTGCTGGAATTAAGTAGTTTGGGTGCAAAAGACCTGAGAGAACAGCACAGTCCCCTTGGGTGCAGCCTATTTGACAGCAGGGGTGGTTTGTTTCTAATTTGTAAAAGATTTTGTCTGTTTTTTTTTTTT
>BJBW01012074.1:10568-22180 GCA_004320125.1 Scolopax mira
GCCTTCTCAGGGGAAGCGCTGGGGCTGACGAAACCAGTGAAGGTGCCATTTGCATTGTTTGAATCCTTCCCGGAGGTGTTCTACGTGGAAGGACTCCCCGACGGGGTGCCGTTCCGCAGACCTTCTACATTTGGAATTCCAAGGCTAGAGAAGATCCTGAGAAACAAATCGAAGATAAAATTCATTATTAAGAAGTAAGACTTCCGTATGTCTTTGATAACCTACTCTATGAGAATTGAAAAGCAGACCAAAAAATGAAATTGTGTGGTCGAGTTGCTAGATTACGGTATAAAATATACACTGGAATATTTTTAGTAAATGAAGATACGGTTGGAAAGCTCTTGTAGAGGTGGAGCAAGATAAAGTAATCTCTTTCTTCTGAAGGACACTTACAACCTGGTTTGGGGGGAGCAAGACCCAATTTCTTGCCCCATTTCAGTTATCACATCACTGGTTTACTTCCTACTGCATGGAGCAGTCATGGGTTACTCATAAAACTTTCTGGCAGTGTACTAAGAGCTGGGAACTGGAGATTTATATATATATGGGGTTATAAGAATTTATTGTTCTCCTCTAGAATAGGTTTAGATGCCTGTGTACCAGCGTAGAAACACTGACAAGAGAAGTTGTGGGACCTCTCAGCTGTTGCATTCCTGGGTGTCTGTTTGGCTGAGAGGATATCACTTAGTTCCAGTCTTTTAACAAATTAATACTAGAAAATTGCATTTTTTTTTTCATATTGATGAATGTGATTTTATTACTGTACATGAAATGTTCAATCTGTTTGCAGGCCTGAGATGTTTGAGGCAGCTGTTAAGGAAAGTTCTGCTATAAGCCTCCAAAGTGAGTTTTGCAACTGCTTAACGTTCTACATAACAGTATCTTTCAAGGATTAAATGTAAATCAGAAGAGCTGCATGGTGTTAATGAATTCCTGAAAGATTCATTCTACGTTGTGGTTGCTCTGTTTGTCTGCTTGTTTGCTTTGAAGATGGGAAAAAAACTTACCAGTTACAGTTTATATAGCTTTAGCAAGGGAGTATTACATTTTTTAGGTTACTCACAATAATAATGCCTCTAATATATTCTTTACTACCTTTTATCAAAGTGTAACAAGTAATGTGTGATTCACAGAAGTAATTCAGGTCTAAAGGTAAATTATTTTCTCCTAATTTGTAGCTCATCTAAATGACAAGTGCTCCACAGATGGGAGCGCAGCCAGGTAGGAGAAAATTGTCACGGATTAAGTTTTTTTGAGTTATATTATCTGTGACTATGGGTTGGCAAAGCTCTTCTGAGTTACTTGAAATCTGCTAGTTTGTGCCACTGGCCAATGTGGCTCACAAACACAACTGTAAGGGATTTCTTTTGTGAATGCCCACAGTGAACACACAGATCAGTAGGTGTTACTGAATTAACTACAAGTGCTGTCCTTTATCTGTTAATGAAAATGCCAAAATATGTGCTCCACATACTCTTCTTTGCCTTTTCATATCAATCTTTTTAGAAAATCAGTTAGGTAAAGATTAAGAGTATCTTTAATCCATCTCTCTTTCTCCTCTGGGGTTGGAAAGGTGGAGTGGTGTGTACCTTCAATAAATATCTCATTGGAAGCTGTTCCCATTTTCAATATGGAACTGGTTCCGCTTCAAAAACTTTGCAAATACTTGTTGATTTGCAATATTTTCTTTATATATGACATTCAGGATTTTGGGGCTCTCTACAAATGTTTGTTTAAATTTATTCTCTTACTTTTAGGAAAAAATAATTTATCTAATATAGCCAATACAGCAAGCAGCACAACAAACACAGTGGTGAACACAGCTGCAGGTGTTGAAGATCTTAACATCATTCAAGTAACTATACCAGGTACATAAACTGTCTGCTTTCATTTCATTTTTGTGCCTATATTCTTCGTTATATTTGTTTGGTCTGATGTACTTTTTTTCCTACAGTCACACTGGTTCACCTAAATGGTTGTCACACTGATTGTACAGTCAACAAAGAGCATAATTTATCATTCTGTTTTTTCTGAGATGATAAATATTTTCTAACTTTCATGAATATCTATTCAGTGACATCTCTAACATATTCTTGACCCAGTCCCACGTTAAGAAATATTCCTATTTTTCCTTTTTTTTTTTCTGATGTACCAAATTAAATACTGATTTGCATCTTTCTTGGCAACTTGAAGAGATCAGGACTGAATTGAATCACTTCGGAGATGGAACTGTTTTGACTTAAACACTGACTACTACTTTCTCAGACCCATATTACATTCATTAGAAACTGCAGGAACTTTGCATGAGATGCCCATCTCTTGGATGTCACTTTGCTTTTACCTTTCCCCATCATTACATGTACTGAAAATGAAACACAATTTCTGATTTTTGGTTAAGTTTACAAAATCAACAGTGAATCTTGTGTTGGTCGTATAAATATATTGAAGCTTCTCACTGACTTCTTAACAACCATCTCATTTTGTGTATTTATACAATATTGTGTTACTCCTAAAACTAGGAACAAAGTGCCATTTGAAAGCAGTTGGATATACCTATTTTGAGTAAACATGCAGGGATAAACAGGCTCGGGGGGGGGATCTGTTTAATTCTGATGCTATTCTCACAATTTCTTCCAGATGATGAAAGTGAGCGACTGTCAAAAGTAGAAAAGGCCAGACAATTGAGAGAGCAAGTAAACGATCTTTTTAGTCGAAAATTTGGTAATTGCTTCTTACTCCCCATTTTTACGTGGTTGGGAATGCAATAAATGTTCACAGTGAAGTTACAGAATCATCACAGTGGGTGATATGTATGATCATTAAAATGAACAAGTTTGAGAATTATATTTGAGAATGTTGTGCTTTGACTTCAAAAAGAATCTTTCATAAGTGATGGAAGTTGTTTGGTGGTTTAAAAAAAAAATCCCAGGAGTACAGGCTGCTTTAAGTTATCCCCTTCCTGTTTCTTTCTGGGTAAACATGGATAAAATATTGATTTTGCTGGCAAACCATGATTCTTCTTAGGGCTTCATAGTCCTCACCTTTTGAAACTTGGGGCTAGAGTAATTCTTAAAATGCAACTTAAAATGACCTTTTTGCTGTGTGTAGTTTTCTTTATATTTACTTTGCAATTGCATCGTACAGCAATAGTGACCTGAGTTTCTTCACCTGAAAGTGTTTCACTGGTGCTGTGTTGAAATGCTTTTTGTGCACATTGCAGGAAATGCTTTCTTTTCCTTCGTGTAGCTATTCTCTTAGATATCTGTTTTGAACCTTTTTTAGTGAAACAGGCTCTGGGTTCTTTATATGATGAGCTCTCAGAGTCAAACATCTAATACTATAATGGTTTAATTGTCAAGTGGGATTTTCATAGGTTCAGATCCAATAGAAAATTTGCATTTAGCTTCTTATAATTTGAGAACTTTTTCTTCATAAGTGTCATCATAAGTATGTAGACTTGAAAAAGAAACACGACCTCCCTCTCTTAGGTGAAGCCATTGGTATGAATTTCCCTGTGAAAGTGCCGTACAGGAAGATCACCATCAACCCTGGCTGCGTGGTGGTGGACGGGATGCCCCCCGGCGTGGCGTTTAAAGCTCCCAGTTACCTGGAAATCAGCTCGATGAGGAAGATTTTGGAATCGGCAGAGTTCATCAAATTTACTGTCATTCGGTAGGTAGATTAGATGGTGAGGACAGCCCCGTAGCTCGAATAAATTGGGATGCAAAAGAATAGAAGTTGCAACGCATCTTGAGATAGTGGAAGATGGTGGATCCTTTGGAAACCGTAGGTCAGGCCAAATAAAGCCCAGATGTTCGTGGCACAACTGGAGATGGTAACTCTTTGGAGTTACCTGACCAATTTAGTATGACAAAGGACAGATTATCAATGCTGTATATTACAGCAAGCTGTCTTTTGAGAGCCCTAAAGTGTTGTGGGCCTTGCTCTCCATTTATCAGATCAAGCTTTGAGGCGGGTCCAGAGCTTATGGAGTCTTGACCGTAACTAGTATGTTTATAAGAATATTAAAATTACTATTTTTTAACTATTTCAGTTGTGTTAAAATCCCTGAGTTAAGGAAAGCTCTTTGATAAACAGGGATTTTTCTATAAAATGAGTTTATCTATAATATTTAAAAATACAGTATTGTTTAATTGCAATAAAAGTGAATTTTATTTGTATGTGTATATTTGCAGATATACACACCTACATACGAAGTATATTTATTTGTATGCATGAAGCAGAATAGATGAAACTTTGGCATACTCAGAAGGAGTTCAAAAATTGAAAATAAAAATTTCAGTTTATGTAATTTCTCAAATCATAGACTGCTTCACAGGAGTCTAATAGCTTCAATTTATTTTTAGATAGAGATAAATTTCTTAAATATATTTTACTGAGGGGTCTGAATTCTAAACACCTTAATCATGAAGAGTTCTAACTGAAAGGACTTTTGCTTAATATGTTTTGCTTAATTGAGCTCTGAAGAAGTGACTCCCTTGTTAATTAGCTGTGGCTGAAGGAAGGATTCAGATCTGCCTGCGCGTGTGTTAGTTCTCAGGATGCTAGTGGAGAAACCATGGTGTCCAAGAGCTGCTGTGATGGTTCCTTCTGGTTTGTTTGACTTTCTGTTCATTTTTTAGCATGAATTCTGTTACGAGTCACTAGGTGAGGCTGCCTTGGGAGGGAGACGTATAGTTTAGTTTCACGCTGTATAGTTTAGAATCAGTAATTTCTTTATTTTATTTTATTTTTATACAGGCCATTTCCAGGACTTGTGATTAACAATCGTAAGTATTTATGAAACACTGATGGCAAATGTGGTTTTGTAACTTACCAAGATTAGTATTCTACATTTTAGCTTGGTGGCAGAGGCGCCACAGTGGTTACCTTCTGTCTATAACTGTCTCATTAAAATTTCCTGACTAAACATGCACGTGCAATTAAATTGAGAGCAGTGTGATAAATGTATGGAACAGTATAAGATTAGCATTAACTTTGATGTGAAAATGCAAGATACTGATTCTGTATTTTTCAGCTGCAGAGTCCCAAAGAGATTTAGGTCCCTGACTGAGCAGCAGACTTAGATGGGAGCACCTACAGTTTAGGTTCAGGTCCATCTCAGTAGCAGTTAACAAACAAGAACTTTCCAGTAGCTGCACAACCCTGTTCCTGTGAAAAAATCCACCTTCTGCTGAAACTGTAACAGTTTAGAGAGGCAGAGGGTAATTACCTGAAGTGCTGTGACCAATTTGGCCGTGTTAATGAACATTGTTTGGGGAAGAAAAAAAAAAAAAGAAAGTCGTAGTGTTTTCAGTTGACTAAAATAATTGTGCCCTGTTTTTTTGGATTTTCCTTTATAAGAGGAAGAACAAACCACAAAACACTGTTGTGTCATGTTCTTTCTGAGCCAGTGTCAGATCAGAAATAACCTGCTCTCCTTGGCTTGGCCTGAGCCGGAGCGACCCCACATTTGTTCATTCACACCCAGTATGTTCCAGTTAACGTGCTGAGGTCTATCAACTGCCAGTGTGAAGTGTTCTCAGGAAGATATTAGAGCTGGTAACTCAGGCTGACCTGCTCAGCAGTCCTAGGGACACCACCTTCGGTGGGAAAGAAATCCCTTTCTAAGAGGGAACTTTCCAGGCAGATAAATGTGCAGTAGCATTTCCAGAGAACGGAATTAGAAAATGAAGGACCTATTAAACTGTTGTCTGTCCAGTATAACCATCAGCACGTGCTGGGACTGAGGCTAGCTAATACCCTGCATAAGAATAACACAGGTATCCCATCATCTTCCATCACTGGAGAGCAGATTGGTCATGGAACATGTGGACTTTAATTAATTAATGGACCACATCCATTAATTATGGTCAGAATGATCTGATATTGACAGATTGTGAGGTGAATGATGGGAAGGCTCTGAGCTTATTAGGTATGATGCTTTATTCTTGCTCTGAGGAACACATGAGAGCTTGCAAGGACATTTTTGGTGCTTGCAGGCAAGACAGGGAATGGCTTTTTCTGTAATAAAAGTATTGAACTGCAACTGAATCACAAGTTCATGCGACAAGTTCCAGAGTTTGCAGCATCAGGAAGTAAAATTGCCCTTGTGTTACGTGTTGGGACCATTTTCATTGTGAAGTTAACCACCAATGGTGTCTAATCTTAGAGCTGATGGAAAAAACAGAAGCAGAAGCACCACCAGCAGCTCCAGCAGCAGCACCAGTGCTCCCAGGTGAGGCAGAGCATGGTGGGTGTCCTTCCAGAAGGGGCAGGGTGTGGAGTTCTCCACCATGGCTCATGAGGAGCCATTTGATTTTGACAGATGGTATGCGACACTGACTTTTAGAGCTATTAAATATTAATAAATTAATAGAAAGAGCCGCTGCTTCCTTCAGGCTGTGTCATTGGCGTGTTCCTTCATTTGAGTTTTTTACAGATGGTGAGTGAGCTGAAAAGAAGGATGAGTAGGGGCAGTATATAAAGGCAATTCACTATCCATCTATTGATGTCTGCTTAACTCACAGTGTGTTCAGCCGCCGTAGGTTTGCACGTGTGACACGTAAGGACCTAGAATGGGGTCCTGCCGAAATTTCTGCCCCCTGCACAGCTCTGTAACCCCGGCTAGGCTGGGTTCTGAAGGCAGAACTGAGCTTTATGCTATGAGCAGTTAAAGTAAGTGTAGTTGAGCAACTTCCTTTTGACCTAATATAGTTACCAAATGTTCCCAGACCTTTTAAAAATGCACGTCCTGAGTTGGTGTAGCACAGGAAAGGCTTTTGCAATTGACTGAATAAACTGTTAGTCAAATAAACCAGGGAACTAAGGGAAAGCATTTGATAAATATTTTAAGCGTAAGAGGCACTTTTATGATAGACATAATTATAAAGGAAATTATTGGCTCCTCTGTTTACAAGGAAAGGGAGAAAAACTTAATTCCCCTAATTTTTCTAAGATACTTATCTGATTCATATAATTGAAACTATACTCATATTCATTTAACTGTTTTTTTTTTTCATTTAAGAGCCAGCTGAACCAAGCCAAATAGAAGTATCTGCAGGAGGTAAGTGGTTTGTCTTCATTTATTATCAACAAATACTTAAGTAATTTTGAATGATGTTGTATCTTTTTTTTTTTAAGGATTCCGGTCAATTGAAACAAAAAAAGGGGATCGTATTGGTCCCCGGGAATACTTTCTGTGGGTATTAATATCATGCTGCATCATGTGAAAAATACTCTGCAGCAGAAGTTATTATTCAAATAATTTTACAAAGGAGGTTTGTGAATTGTTGTTCTTGGTTGGTGAGTCATGACTATATATAGGCTTTGAGTGATGCATCTAGTTATTCAGTGCAGTGGTTTCCACAGTTTATGCAAGTGAATGATTGCCATCATCAGGAAATTTAAATGCCATATTGGCCTGAATGTACTGTGAGGGTGTGTTGGGGTGGGGGAGTATTGTTGTTCTTCCAAAACTTCAAGAAAGACAGGGAAGTACTGGAGAGAGTCCAGTGAAGGCTATGAAGATGATGAGGGCCTGGAGCATCTCTCTGCTCAGGAAAGGCTGAGAGCCTTGGGGCTGTTCAGCCTGGAGAAAAATAGACTGAGAGGGGATCCCATTAGTGCTTGTTAATACCTAAAGGGCAGGTGGCAAGAAGAGGGGGCCAGAGTCTTCTCAGTGGTGCCCAGTGACATGACAAGGGGCAACGGGCACAAACTGGAACACAGAAAATTCCATCTCAACATGAGGAAAAACTTCTTTATTTTGAGGGTGGCAGAGTTCTGGAAGAGGCTGCCCAGAGAGGATGTGGAGATATCTCTGGAGATATTCCCAACCCACCTGGACATGTTCCTGTCCAACCTGCTCTGGGTGACCCTGCTCTGGCAAAGGTTTGAACAGAATGATCTCCAGAGGTCCCTTCCAACCTGATCATCCTGTAATTCTGATAACTTAAGCTCTGAAAGACATCTAACTTTCCTACTGTCCAAGAATATACTTGAGTTGTATCTTTCTCAGATGTTGTCTGTGAGACCAGGATCTTCTATCCCCCTGTACCTTTTGCATTTGTTCTCAGAGTGTTAGGAATTCTGAACTGACCCAAAACTGGAGACCTGGTATCTGCTGCGTGTCCTGTAAACCTGCCCCTGCTGGGCAGTGTGGCCCTGGATGGGGCTGGCACAGGGGACCCAAGGGGCTGTGACAGCTTGGTGGGTGCTGCCTTCATGCTGGGTGGCCCTGAGAGGGGCTCCCCAATGTGGCAGTAGCAGCTTGATGGCACCATAGCCAACAGCACTGGGATGGAGGCTGCTGAGCATCATCACTTGTCAGCTTAAAACTCTCCACTTGAGTTCTTTCCCTAATCCTGCTTAGATTCCCCCAATCTTCTTTCCCCCCCTGCTTAGATTCCCATTCTCCCGCATCCCTTTTCCAGGGCATTGCCCTTTCCAGTCTCCATTGCTTCCCTTTCGCTGGGAAGGAAGACACGTCAACTCAACCACAACTACTGTTGCAAGCTCAGTTAGAGGTTCTTTCTGAGAATATGGCCTGTTGGAACAGTCAAGACAAAAAGAAAGCAAGTTTCAGAGTCGCAGAAAGGCTGAGCTGCAGAGTTCAAGCTCACACTTATTGAAAGATGAAACGTCAAATGTCTTCCTAATACCAAAACCATGGGTAATCACTGAAATTCTTAGATGATGGAGGAGAGATGGTTGTTCCTGAATGCCTTCTGTGGAGGAAATCTATCTCTGGGCCTTCGAAGTGGTGGCTTTAAAAAAACAGACTAATGTGGGTTTGAATTTGTCATCCCAAACTGGATTCAGACCCAGTTACTGATCTTGACAGGGGCTGATCTTAAGAAAAGGCCTGCAATTGCTAAAGAACTCAAAATAGCTTCAGAAATAACTGGAAGGTATAAAATGATCGTGTGGTGAAGTGGCTTGGCTTTGAGGTGGTGAATTATCCTAGCCCCGAACCTCCCAAACAACTTCAGTGCAAAACCAATTTCCGTTCAACATCACATGCTCTATTTATAAAAAGAACAAAATCAGGCTTCAGGTCACACAGGCAGTGCTGTACAGGCATGCGATTCCTTTGATTTACCTCCAGGCATTTCTGCAAACAAGAAAAAGCCAAGTTTTGAAGTAATGAAGTCTCCTGGAAATGAAAAAAAAATCCTATCAGAAGATGATGAATGCTTCAGCCAACACGATACGATTTCTCTTGTTAAGCATATCGTAACAGCTTTCTATGCAGTACAGAAGAAGAAAAAATAACTAAGGTCAAAATTTGTTTTGGACAGATTGAAATATAATAATGCAAAAGGAGTCCTACGGGTGGAGAATAAATTTATCGTTGGCAGTTTCAAATGATAAACGAATGCTTGTCATATTTTCATATTTTTTTACTAATTAAGTATAACAATAACAACAAAATTGGTTGAGAAGTTTCCTTTTTTCTTCATTTATTCCTGCTTTTTCAACAGATATTAAAGAAACGGAAGAAAATTCTCAAATAAAGCAAGAACCAGACCCGACGTGGTAAATCTCATCGATACTGGGTAAAAGAATTTAGTGTTTCTTGAAGTCAACACCTGTCAGGGAATAATATTTTTATATTTTCGGGTGGGGAGAAGAGGGCTGAGATATAGGACCGAATGCCAGAAGGCACCAGTCCTTTCCTTGTGAGTTATTTTATTTGTCTCAGTTCTTACCTATAAAACACAAGGTGTTTTCACTACCTTACCCAAATTCAGTGTAAAGCACTGTGTTCAAATTTGCAAGGCAGTCAGCCCTAGGGAAATGTGGCCTATAAATAAAAATGGGTGATGGTAATTACATACCTCAGGGGCAGAGTAAACAAAAGCTTAGGGAATTAGTGTTTGTGAAGGGCTCTGACATGGTTGTGTGAAAGAACAATATTATTCTGGGTAAAACCTCTGTATTTCCAAATTGTAAATGGACTGGAAAGCTCTTCACTGTGATTGCAGTATTGTGTAAGCTTGGGAGGGATGCTTGGCAAAGTGATGATAAACCAACTTCCTTTACAAGTTGTTTGTTTTTTTTTTCTTTTCTGTTAACTTTTATTAAAAGCATAGTTTACTTTACAATGCAAAAATGGCCACATTTTTCTCTTATACTATTTTTAACTTCACTCATTCCTACAATTGCCATTTTGGTGGAAGTGCAGAGCAGTGATGCTTAGTGATGCTGTCGTGTCCCCAGATGTAAAGGGCTGACCCACAAGGTTGTGACTCTCTCTGCTTCTTGCAGAGAAAATGGCAATTTTAAGCTCTCACAGCTCTGTGGTACTTTTCCCCATTTCAGTTTTTTGACGATACTCCAGGTATTTTCCTCGTTGTGTGGTGTTTGATACTTCAGTGATTTGATTTGATTTCATTTGATTGCTATCAAGTCAGATGCATTTGTTTAGCGTACGCCAGCTGACATGTCTCTAGCTTTAGTAAGAAAAAGACATGGTATTCATCCCAGAGAAGAAAACTATTCCAGTTCTGAGGGTGCAGATAGAAATTGTCCAAGCTGAGCTCTGGGTGTTCATTTCTGCTGGCCCGAGCAGCCCAGAGCAACGATGCCTTTTCCCCTCACATCAAGCCATGGCCAGGGGCTCCCAGAACCTGTGCATCTCACCCCTGGCTTCTTGAGGACGAGGACAATCTTGGTGGCCCTTTGTCCAGGCAGCATAAACTCTACCTGGGGCACGGATGCTTTTCAGGGGCTTCAGGATGGGGCACTGGAGGGACAAATCCAGCTATAATTTGGTGGAAGCCAGCAGAGACTCATCTACCAACATTCTAGAGTGTAAAGTACAGCCATACCCATCCTAATAAATGGGTGATGTCTGCTTTGGAAATACTTGTCATAAAACTGAATGTGGCAGGAGAAAATAAAGCAAAGAAAAAGGTTTGATTTGTTGTGGGAAGCACTTTGGGCAATGGAAATACAAAAAGAAGCGTCACTTGTCCATTGGAGGTCACAGAAATTTTGTCTGAGCAGTGGCTGTCTAATTTGGTGCCACAGAGGTTGGGATTATTGGATGCTTCATGCCATTTATATTCAAGTGAATATTTGATCTAAATTCTCACAGACACCGCGTTTCATCTCATATTTATTTGAGAGAAATACTCAGCTTCTGCCTGTTTTCTGAACGTAGGGCTAAAGAACTCAAAGAAGTAACGCAAACTACTCCCATTTGTAACGAGATACAGAACTGCCATGAAACTAACTCACCTTTTCAATTTTTCTTATCTAGTTGGAAGCTTCCAGTTCTGAGAAGAGCCTGCTGGGACTGTCTTGAGCTGTGTAATATAACTGTATAAGAGAAGTACCTTCTATACAAATCCTTTTTGTACTTTTTAGATAGAAATGTCTACTTTTTCAGCAGTTCTGTGAATTGACTTAAAGCAAAGAATGACTGTAGATTTGGAATGGCTGGTTTTACTGTGGAGTATATTCTAAGGATGAAATTTGATGCAGCAGTGCTGGGGAGATGACAGGGATTAACATCCACAAAGACTTTTTGGAGGCTGTCTGCATTTCCCAAGAAAGCTGAATTTCACTACACCTGAACGCGTCTCAGCTTCTGTAATGAAGAA
>BJBW01012074.1:25195-87105 GCA_004320125.1 Scolopax mira
AGAGGTCCCTTCCAACCCCATGTGATTCTGTGATTCTGCCAGCTCTGGGACTGGAGCTCAGCGGCAGGTCTCCATCTCACTCAAAAACCTGGTCCTGCATCCAGACCTCATCTCCTAAAACACCACTCATCTCCTGAATTCCATCAACTCAGCTTATTTATCTGCTGGATCGTTACTCCTCCAAGAATTTTCTTCTAAAATGATGCTTCTTGCCACCCCGTTGGGTGTATCCCCCTGAATTGCGGGTTGCATCCCTCTGCAGGACCCGGTGGCCAGAGCTAAGAGCTCCGTTTCGTTTCTTGCGTGGCAAGCTGAGGGATGAGGAAAGGGGAAGCAACATGTGAACCCAGTGGTTTCCAGCCCGGCGCTGCTCCGCTTACAGCAGCTTTGAGTTTAGCACAAACGATTCTAATGATGAAATTAGCTTTTGTCAGAAAGCTTGGGGTGGTTCTTGCAGAAGTGACGTGGTTATTAAGGGGGCAGAACCCGAGCAGCCCTGGAGGAATCTTTTTTTAATATTACTGGTGGTGTAAGTTTTTGCCTCGTGTACAGGGAAGTCCCCGTTCTTAAAATAAGAAGAAACCAAATTTAAACGATGATGTTTCTGACCTCAGCACCTGCAAAGCACCAGGGGGTGAGATTTGGGAGGAAAGCTATCGTCAGTGGTTGATGATTTTTGAAGGCAGCCAGAGCGAGCTCCTGTCTCTACAGCTCACAGGGACACCAGGGGCTGACCCTGGTTTGGTGGTGGGCGCTGTGGGCAGAGGAGGAGGAGAAGGATGCCATTGCAGAGGGGCTTTGCAAAGGACCCTCGTGCTCTCCCAGTAGGAGGCAGAAGTTTATCTCCAGCCCACCCAGGGGTGTCCCCATGCCTGGGGTCCCCCCGTGGCCAGTTCTCACCCTGTGCCCGGGCGAGGCAGGGAGGGGAGCTGCGGTGCTGAGGCTGGCTTAGGGCCTCGGGCTGCTTTTGGTGGCAGATTTTGGGGAAGCTGCAGGTGACTGAAAGGAAAGGGTGGCACAGGGACAGGAGCTCTTACAGACGGAGCTTGTGGCTGCCCCATCCTGCCTGGGCCGTGTCCCCACATTCCCCACCTGCCCCGGGAGTGCAGGATGGTCTCCCAGAGGATGGTGGTGCCATCCCTGGGCTCGGGGAGCACGTTGCGTGGTTCATCCAGCCCATCCAGCTCTGCCCAGAGGGTGGAGACCTCTGTGCCATCACAGGGGCAACCTCAGCGGTCGGAGGGACCACTTGGCTATCAGGGCAACCGACCTGGCCCTGGCCCTTCACTGTCCTCTGATTTCAGAGGTGCCTCTGGGGCATCCCCAAGACCTCCCTGCTGCCCACCTCTTCCCCAGCCCCTTCCCAGCAACTGGAGGGGCCGGGCTGGAGACTCCCCAGCAGGAAACACCGACTCAATATAAACCACAGCGGGTAAACAATGAGGGGGGTGATTGCAGCGGGGCTTCCTCTTTCCCAGGGGCTTTAACAGCGAAGCCGAGCAGTGCAAAGGCAGAGGGGAGGGGAGGACACCGAGACACCCTCGGAGAGGCAGGAGCAGGGGCTGGAGTGGGACCCCCGTGGCCAGGACCAGCGATGGAGGATTCCTTCATCCGGCACATCGAGCTGCTGGGCTACGAGAAAAGGTTTTTCCCCAGCCAGCACTACGTGAGTACACAGAGACCTTCCGACAAGCTGAGTAGCAAGGGGTAAAAAGCCTGGCCAGCAAATTTCTTTAGATAAATGTGACCGAATGCCTAAGAGCATCTTTTTTTTGGGGAGAGCATGGGTGGTGGCATGAGCTGGAGGCAGCCAGAGGCTGTGTGTCCTGAACACACAACATTTTGGGCACCTCCTGTACAAGCTGTTGGTTACTTTGCAGGCTTGGAAAGGGCTTTTCCCCCTTTGATTCCCAACTGTCTGCACATTTCTGTCCCCTCTCCATCCCTGATGAGTGTCCCTAGTGCCCAGTTCACTCACGGCCCGGGTAGAACTACTCCTGTTGGGGTGGTGGAAGAAAAAAAGGCAGTTTATGTGGAACTGAAGCATCCGGGGGGGCTCCCTGGGGGCTTTGGCTGCAGCGGGGTTGGGGGTCCCACTTGCCCAACCTCTGCTTTGCCCCTCAGGTCTACATGTTCCTGGTGAAGTGGAATGACCTCTCCGAAAAGCTCGTCTACCGACGGTTTACTGAGATATACGAGTTCCACGTGAGTGGTCCCAGGGCAGGCACCGACCCCCAGCTCAGTGCACCAGGGCTGAGGGTGGGGAAAAAAGAAGAGGGCAAATTCCAGCTGAAATTGCCCCAAAACAAACCCAGCTCAAAAGAAGTTTCTGGATTCCAGTGCTTCAATCTCCTTCACCCCTTGAAGGGGGGAGCCATCAGCTCTGCTCCCCACATTTCTCCCAGTGGCAAGGCACGAGTGTGCCAGTGGCAACAGGGCGAGTGCCAGGAAGGGGGGCAGGGGGCAAGCCCTTGGCAGGGCTGTGGGTGCCACAGGGGGATCCCCCCCATGCCATCCTCATGGCTGTGCCTGGCTCTGCTCTGCAGAAAGCCCTGAAGGAGATGTTCCCCATTGAATCCGGCGACATCAACACGGAGAACCGGATCATCCCACACTTGCCAGGTGAGGGGCAGGTGCTGGGGCTTGGGGGGGGGTGAAAGAGAAATTGCAGCTGGTTGGGAAATTCCCCCCCAGGCCGAGCTCTGCCGCCTGCCCCCTGCATCGCTCCTCGATGCGATTTCTGTTCCTGCCCACCGGGCTGGAAATCAAAACCCCAGGAAGGTTCTGAGCAGCGGCCGTGGTTTCTTCCAACCTTCACCAGCCCCACAAATCCCATCCCTTCTCCCCAAAGAAGAGACACGTCCAGCAGCATCAGCCACAACTCCTGGCTGGTGCAAAGGGTCTGGCTTTGGGGATCCTGAGTGGATCGGACCCCTCTCTTCGTCACTGGGATTGGTTTTAGTGCCCTTATGGCAGCACAGGTATTTTGTACGAGGAGGTGATGCAACGTGTCCTCCGTGACAGGGAATGAGCTCCCGGTGCCACGAGGCTGAGGGTTTGTCCCCACACAAGGTGCACGTCAGCAAAATTCCCCCTTTTCACTTTTGCTTTTGTACTCCCCCTCCTTTAGTTTCCTCCTTTAAAGGAAGGAACAAGAGAAATGGCTGCGGGTTGTGGTCGGCACCTCTCGAGGGGGAATAAACCAATAAACCTGCTCCACGAGGCACTGCAGGTGCCATGTCTGGGGGGGGGGCTCCTCTCAGGGCTGGACTGACATGGGGGGGCCATGCTGGGACCCTTCCCATGCACTGCCACTGCCATACTGGGGCTGTCTGAGGCGTCCTCCTCCCATTTGGGGAACTGAAAGTGCTGGGGAGGAGGCAGGTGTTGGGGTGCCCTTCGGGGTGTGGGGGTGTCACTGGCTGCACACATGCACCTGATGTGGGGGTCAACAGTGCTGTGGGTCCAAGCTGCCAGAGGCATTTTGGGGCCCTGGGGTATCAAGAGGGGCTGCTGCAGGACGTGCACTGTGGCCGGTGGGACGAGGGACGTGCCCATCTCCCCTGGGCACAGGGTGGTCCCCCCGAGCCCATCCTTGTGCCCCAGTGCAGCCGCTGGTCTCATGACCCAGCACCTGGGCTTTGGCTGAGCACGGATGTGGGGGTTACCCTGTAACTGAAATGCTGTCAATTGGGGTCTTTTCTGGGCTTGCATGAGCCGGGCGAGGGTCTGCAGGGGGACAAGCCTGGTGGCACTGGGCACCCGTGGCACCTGGGCTGGGCATTGAACCACGCTCGCCTCTCCAGCCGCTCTGCTGTAACCAGGAACCCAGAGCTGCAGAATTTCTTCTGCCAAACAGCCCTCCTGGCAGCTTTTCCCCAGCCTTTTCAGCAGCATCCATGGCCCCCCAAGTGCCTGCCAAGGCCGGGGGGGGAGCAGCAAGGGAGGAGACGGGGCTATGATCCCGTAGAGCTTCACCTTACGGGCACCATGCAGCACCCCAGAGGCAAACCTTCTCGTTTTCGGGGCAAATTAATAATCCAGAGCAGCCTGCTTGGGAAAGTCATAAAGACAGGGCTCTCTCTCTGCTTCTTCTGAGTCCTTTCCCCTCTCCCTCAGCCCCAAAATGGTTTGATGGGCAGCGCTCAACACAGAACAGGCAGGGCACGCTGGCCGAGTACTGCTACACCCTGGTCAACCTGCCCCACAAGATCTCCCGCTGCCTCCACGTGGTCAACTTCTTCAAGGTCCGTCCCGACGACACGAACCCTGTCACAGACAGCCAGTGAGTCCCACTGCCCATTTTGGGGGGAAATCCTGCATCCCTGGCCTCTGGGGCACTGGCAGCAGCCCGCAGGGAAGCGGTGAGGGGTGGTCGCCATTGAGCCACCTTTATTCTGACCCTTCTAGGATCAGGAAGCCTGAGGTCTTCCTCCTGCCAAATGATGCCAAGAAAAACTCCACTGGTAAGATGCCTCAGTGGGGCGCAAGTTGCTGTCTCCATGGTGGCAAAGCCTGGGGGGAGAGGGACAAGTGTCCCAAGGCAGATGCCCTGATGGAGAGCACAGTCTCTGTGCCGGAGCTGCAGCTGGGAGAAAACCACAACCTCGGGGGGAATGAGTCCCTGCCCAGGGATCCAGCTGGTTTGGGACTACAAGAGTCTGGGAGAGCATTTTGGGCTGTCCTGGGCTGCTCTTGGTCTGCCTGAAATAGGGTATTTTTGTCCTGGTGGCCAGGAGTAAGAACATTTCTCCCTTCTCCCACGCAGACATCACAGGCCCCATTGTCCTGCAAACGTACCGAGCCATCGCCGACTACGAGAAGAGCTCCAGATCTGAGATGGCTCTAAATGCTGGGGACATGGTGGATGTCGTGGAGAAGAGTGAGACCGGTATGTGTCCGTCCCTCTAGAGAGCCCCTGAGGGCCAGCCCCCTTCCTGGCCAGAATTTCAGCAGGGCCAAGGACTGCCCTTGCATCTCCCATCAGATGCAGCGTGGAGGTAGTTCTCCTGAAGGAGAGGAGAGGCTCAGAGGAAACGCAACCGGCAGCACCCACCCTCTCAGAGCTTCCTGCCCCATTGGGACATGTTCCACATTCACATGGAGCCACATGACAGTCGCTTTTGGCCGGGGAGGGTGTGGGGCAATCCTAGAAAACCCTGCCAGGTTTCCTGCCCTGGGGAGGAAGCAGCATGAACTGGCCGAGCTCCCTGGTTGCACCATGTGAACAGAGACCAGCCCCAGCACCGTCCCTTCCCTCCAGGCCACGTGGATGCCTGACCCAGCTGGGGACAGATCCATGGTGTCCCCCACGGTGCCCCCCATGACACCCTCTGCCCTCGCCCACGGCTGCTTTCCTTGCAGGCTGGTGGTTTTGTCAGTTGAAGAATAAACGGGGCTGGGTGCCAGCCACCTACCTGGAGCCCATGGATGGTCCCGATGAGTCTGAAGAGCAGGAGCCCAACTACGCAGGTAAAATGTTGAGGTAACCAGGGGGCAGAGTACAGAACTGGTCACAGCTCCCCTCTGGGATGGTTCATTGCGAGGCCCCCATCAGGCAGTCCACGCTGAGGAGGACCACTGGGCAGGGAGATGTTGATGTAGGAGCTGCCAGAAGGGACAAATCTCATGGTTCGGCACCTCACCCTCAACCTCAGGAGGTTCCCGTGACCTGCAGCTCAGCATCAGCTTTGCTCTGGATGATCACACTTGGACACCTTTCATCCAGTGGCTGTTCTAATCCAGCTGGGTCCATGCTGATTGCTGGGTTGGCAAAGGAGCTCCATGCAGCATCTGAACCAAGGCACAGGCTTTCCCTCACTCTTGGCTTCTGCATTCTCTTTATCAGCACCCCCTTGGTCATCAGCCCACCATGACAGCACATGGTGCTTATTGCATGTCTTGAGATTTTCCCCCTGTACTGGGCACTGTTGGGGCCCCACCTTGAGTGCTGGTTCCAGTTTTGGGCCCCTCACCACAGAAAAGACCTTGAGGTGCTGGAGCAGGTCTGGAGAAGGGCAATGGAGCTGTTAAGGGCTCTGGAGAAGAAGTCTTATGAGGAAAGACTAAGGGAGTTGGGGGTGTTCAGCCTGGAAAGAAAGGAGCCTGAGGGGAGACCTTCTTGCTCTCTCCAACTCCCTGANNAACTCCCTGAAAGGAGGGTGTAGCCAGGGGGAGTCAGTCCCTTCTCCCAAGGAACAGGTGATGGGACAAGAGGAAATGGCCTCAAGTTGCACCAGGGGAGGTTCAAATTGGAGATTAGGAACAATTTTTACATGGAAAGGGTTATGAAGCCTTGGAATGGGCTGCCCAGGGCAGTGGTTGAGGCACCATCCCTGGAGGTGTTCAAAAGCTGGGTTGACCTAGTGCTTAGAGACATGGGTTAGTGATGGGTTTTTATCAGAGTTAGGTTGATGGTTGGAGTTGATGATCTTAAAGGTCCCTTCCAACCCAGACAACTCTATGGTTCTATGATTCTATTTGTCCAGATTTTTCTCCAGGCTTCATCTTTGCGGTTTTCAAAACACTGCAACAGACTCTATTAGCGCAACACTTCCTTCTTCCTCATTTAATCACCCAAATCATAAACACGCTCTACAGCAGAGATAGATGCACTCCCACTGCTTGCTCCCACCCAGCTTTCTCCTGGAGAGGGTTGGGATGAGCCACAGGCACTGACAAGGCTGGGGGAAGTCTGAATCCAGACTTGGAGACCTGAAGCACCCTGGGCCTTGCCTGAAATGTAGGGTGGATGCTCTGGGGTGGCTGAGCCCCATCCCTGGGGTGGTAGCATATGACCCATTGTCCCAATTTTGTGCGCAGGTGAGCAATACGTTGTCCAAAAAAGCTACACAGCTGTGGAGGAGGATGAGCTGACCCTCAAGGAGGGTGATACCATCGAAGTCATCCACAAGCTCCTTGACGGCTGGTGGGTCATCAGGTGAGAGAAGCCAAGAACAGATGAGGCTGGTGGGATTTGGGCAGAGGGAAGGGATGGACCTGAGGTTCTCCCCCCTGGGGCTGGGAAAGCCACGGGCTCTTTGGTGCTGCTGCCAGCACTTCCTTCCGCAGGGCTGCAGATGTCAAACACTGCAGCTGGGGCTTCCTCTGATGGGGCCTTCAGAGACATCTAAAGAGGAGGCAGATGAAAAAAAACATAAATCTATTATTTAGCCTGCCCTTAAGTGTTTGACACATTTCGCTTTGCAAAATCTCAACTTTCATCCCAACCTGGGTCTGCCACGCAAACTCGGGCTTTCCCGAGGGGAACCCCTCGAGGGGAACCCCTCGAGGGGAACCTCAACTGCGTTGATGCTCGGGAAGGTCACAGATTGCACACTCACAGAGGGACATGATGTGGCTGAAAACCCTGGGGATCCTCCTGCCCCAGCCTGTGCCCAGGCGAGCAGCACCGGGAGGATCTCCTGGTGTTCGCAGGGGCTGGAGGGGGACACAGGAGAGGGACCAGGGAGTGTTTCTTGAGTCCATGGTGGGGTGTCCAGCAGCAGGACCTGAGACATCCTTCAGGAGCTCATCAAATCCCCCAGGGGAGATTATATGATCTGGTGAGACCCTGAAAGCTGTGAGCCATTGCTGCCTGGTACCTGCTTGCTTTTGGGACTCAAGCCACACTGTCAGGGAGAGCCACATAAGGTGCAGGGGAGAAGCACAGCTGAAGCCCCCATGGCTGCAAGCCACATGAGAAGAAATAGCCCAACCAGCAGCAACCATCTTGTGGGGGACAGGAGGGAGGAGGTGGTGGTGGTCACCGAGCCAAGACTGTGAGCCACGTCGCTTTGTGTTGTGCTGCAGGAAGGATGAAACCACGGGTTATTACCCCTCCATGTACCTGCGGAAAGCTGGGGAGGAGAACACCTCAGTGAAGAGTCAGCCGAGGAACCAGAGCGCTCCTCCACGAAGGTAGGAAAAGCCCCGGGGCAGGGGGAGGGTGGGAGGGGAAGGAGGACTAAAGCTCTTCCTCGAGGTGGGTGAAATGAAACCAGACAGTGGTTTGCTGTGTCACTTGCTTACCCCGGCAATGGGGAACTGCCCAGGAGGGAGGGAGCAGGGCAAAGACGGGCCAGGAGGCAGATCCTGCAGCAAAAATAGCTCTGTGCTCCCCACCTTCCATGGGCAGAGAGACACCCCAGCGTTTCTGACACAGGTCCTCGCTCCAGCAGGTTCCCCCAGCCAGGCACAATTCCCCTTGTCCTTCTGCAAAGTTTCTTTTCTGGGCTAATCTCATTTGATTTTCAAAATTGGCCTTTTTTTCTTATTTCCTAAGTGCATCCACTGAATCTTTGAGAGGCGAAGAGAGATTTGACTAATCAGAGCTGCCAAATGGCCTAATCTGATGGGAGGATTTGAGCTAATGGAAGGGATTTTATTTTGATTAAAAAGATAAAAAGCAATAATAACTCATTAATTCCAATGCAAAGAAAACTGCTGGGAAGGGCAGAGTTTGCCACTATCTTTTCTTCACTACAAGAAAACACAGCAGCCTTGCTCAAAATCTCTCAAAATCCAGCTCTGCTGGAGCACAGATTGAGTGTGAGACAGTGTAAAATGGCCCAAATCTACCTATTTGAGCACTGTGATGCCTACTGGTGAGTAGGAACTTCTATGAGGAACATGAGGAGGAACTTCCTTCACTTTGAGGGTGGCAGAACCCTGGAAGAGGCTGCCCAGGGAGGTGGTGGAGTCTTCTTCTCCGGAGACATTCCAAACCCACCTGGACACGTTCCTGTGGGACCTGCTCTGAGTGGACCTGCTTTGTCAGGGGGTTGGACTAGATGATCTCTAGAGGTCTCATTTAACCCCATATCACTCTGTGATTCTGTGGTACCCGTCAGGAGGGTGAGGTGGCCTAATTCAAGGATGGTGACTTGCCCCACCATAGTGGATGTTGTCCCTAGTCTGAGCCCTGCTGCAAAGGTAGTGACCTGCCATTGTGGGCAAGAGCTTTGCTTTGAGATGGTCATGCAAGAGGCTGAAGGTGAGTGGGCACAGCAAGGGGCCGTTGCCTTGAGCAGAGCAGGAGGAAGATGCCATGGTTCCGAAGTCAGGATGTGCCCTGGTAGCCAAAAAAAAACGGTGGCCTCCATCTGCCTGCCTGGGGACGGTCCCCGATGCTGGGGGGTTCCCCTGCGCTTGTGTGCCACCACACAGCCCCAGGCCGCTCAGCCTTTCACTTCCCTCAGCAGTTCCTCTGCTGTGGGTTCCACACCACCCATCGAGGTGCACACCAGCATGTACCCAATTCTGTTCCCCTCGCCCAGGAACTGATCCTTGGGCACGGGGGAGCCAAGTCAAACACCACCCCGGGGATCTCAGTGTTGCAACCAGGACAGATGCTGCATGTCCATCCATCCAAGAGCTATAGATCACTTACAGGTCTTGCCTCAACTCTGATGGATAAACCGCATGCCCATCTTGTCCTTCTAACCTTATGCCCATCCACCTCACCATCCCCATCATGACTTTCCAGGCTTGTTCTCAGGCTTCACCCTTCCATACTTGCTTCCAAAGTGCTGCTCCAGCCCCCTCACATGCCGTCCCATCTACAGCTGCCCTTGATGGCTGGCATTCACCTGCTGTCCTGGACTGGGCAAAACCACGAGGCAGATACTGGGGTTTGGGTGAGGCAGAGGAGGAAGCGTGGGGTCCGGCAGAGCTGGGGAAACCCTCAGGAAATTGTGAGGCGTGAGAGCTGCCGTCACGGAAACTGAAAGTTTTGCTCATGACTCACTGCAGATCCACCGTCCGAAACGCGAAGAGCATCCACAAACAGGGCCGGAAGCAGATCAGCCAGGAGACCTACAGAAGGAACAGCAAGAGGTACCTCCAGAGCCGGAGGAACATGAAGGAAAAAATCCAGAACAAGGCCAATGCCATCAGTAAGTCTCAGAAGTCTCAGAAGTCTCTCTTTTGCCCTAGACATGGTCTGAAGATCTGCAGGGATGGCCTGTGCCCTCCAACACTGGTTTTTAGAGCAGAACAGCACATGGAGGTCACACCTTGCCTGTCCACCCTGTTCCTATGGGGAAAACACATGCAGGGAGATGTTTCTTTTCATTGAGGTTCCTTACCTCTGGTTAGAGGTTTGGCCGAGAAGGAGCAGAATATGGTCCTGATGGAAGGTCAATCCACATTTAGGACCTGTGCTTTCCTCTATGGATCTAACTTCACCTGTGCTGCTCTTACCATTATCATGTACAGTAGCTGTCAGCAGAGCACCTAGAGAGGAGTGTTGCTTGAAGAAGGAAGTTGTTATTGAGGTAGATACTTTAGATCTGGTAATCCCCATGCAGGACCCATGTCATACCTGATGGAGAGCAGGTCCTCATGCAGACATAGAACTGGGCTCCCAGCTGGGCACTGGTGGGCTTATCCCATTGCTCCAACCTCTGGTAAGACCATCACATACAATTGAGACAGGAGGAGAAGCAGGAGCTTTGGTGGCCATTACATAGGAAGCTTTTGAAAGTTCACATGAAGGTGTTGGGACCCATCTGTACATCTACTTTACCCACAGTTGAGAAGAACGAGCAAGAGGAGAACAAGCCCAGGGCTCAGCCTGCTCTTCCTCCCCGTCCCAGCAAAGACCTCATCCTGAACCGCTGCACTGAGAGCACCCGGAGAAAGATCCTGTGATGCCTCTGCCCCCCATCCATCTGATGCTTTATCTCCACCAGCTCCTGCGCAGCCAGGGCTCAGAGACAGACTGGGGGATCCAGGTGGCCCTGGCAGCCATCACAGGCTCCGGGGGGCAGCTGGCCAGATTGGCACAACCCAGTGTCCATCTTCATCCACTGGCACCATGAGCCTGAGATGTCCTAGTGATGCCACGACGGGTCCCATCCCCACTCTACCAGCTTCGGGGCTGCTGAACCCTCCATAGCCACTGGGGACCTCTCACCACTAGACCCCATTTTATCCCCTATTTGTATTTGGAATTATTTTCCAGTTTTCACCAATAAATGAGGGACATATAGACATGTCAAGGTCCACCTGGAGGCTTGGTCAGTGCAGACACCGGGGAATGAGATGGCAGCAGGAAAGGCGTTTCTCCCTGGTGAAGGGTTGGGCAAGGGTTTCTTGCAAAAGATGCCATCGGGGAGGAAATTTTGTTGGGGGGGTAGAAAGGATGGCAACTTCCTCCTGGGAGGCATCTGCCTCACTGCCTTGAGTGGAAAGTGAGAGGCCGGGTGTGGGGAGATGGTGTTTGCTGGGGTGGGGTAGGAGCCATGAGGTGAGGTGACCACCCCAAATGGCAGCAGAGTGTGAGGGGCGCAGGGGGGGCGGCCCAGGGCTCATGGGACTTCCAGGACATGAGGGGTGAGGAACCTTCCAAGGCTGTGGATGCTGGTCCCTCCTGATGCTTCATGGAAGGTCAGTGGCCATCAAAGCAAGGCTGATGGCCATCGCAGTATGGCTAGTGACCACCACAGCAAGGCCACTGACCATCACAGCATGTTCTAACCATCACAGCATGGCCTGTGGCCATCACAGTATTGCTGGTGGCCATCACAGCACAGCTGGTGCCTCTGGGACAGGGCTGCTTTTCAACAGGGAGCGTGCTACCACCACACCAGGTGGGTGTAGGTGTGGGACTTGGTCTGGGTCTAGATCTGAACTTGTGCTTGGGTTGGGGTCTGGGTGTAGTTGTGGGTATAGGATCATAGAACCATAGTATTGTTTTGTTTGGAAGAGACCTTTAGGATTATCAAGTCCAACCGTTGACCCAGCACTGCCAAGTTACCACCAATCCATATCCCTCAGCACCATGTCTGTCCACCTTTTAGATACCTCCAGAGATGGTGTCTCCACCACTTCCCTGGGCAGCCTGTGCTAGTGTTTGATAACCTCTTGGGTGAATAAATTTTTCCTAATATCCATCCTGAACCTCCCTGGCACAACTTGAGGCCATTTCCTCTTGTCCCATCTCCTTTTCCTTGGGAGAAGAGACAGTTCCCTCCTGGCTAGTAGAATGGAACCGGGTTTGGGACTAGTTCTGGGTCTGGGACTATGCTTGGGTCTGGGACTAGATTTGGGTCTGCTTTTGGATTTGGGTCTGGCCCTGAGCCTGGGAGTAGTTTTGGGTCTGGGTTTGGGTCTGGGTGTGATAGTATAGGTTCGGGTCTGGGTTTAGAGCTAGATCTGGGTCTAGGTCGGGGTCACGGTCATGGTCAGGGTCAGGCTGGACCCCACCTTCTGCCCAGCCCGGCGTAGCCCCTTTAAGACCAGACCGCCGCCGGCGGCTCGCGCACTACGTCTCGGGCGCATGCGCGGCGGGGGTGGTTGGGGCGGCCCGCGCTGGGTCGCAGGTGAGAGGTCGGCAAGATGGCGGCGGCCTGAGGAGAGCGGCGCGGCCGCGGCCATGGCCATGTGGGGGGCGCTGAGGGGGGCGCGGCGGCCGGTGGCTGCCGCCGACCTGGCCCTCCGCAGGGGCCTGGCCGAGGCGGCGGGCCGGCGGAGCACCCGCCAGCTGAGGGAGGCCGAGGAGGCCGCCCCGGTTTTCCAGTACGTGGGGAAGGCGACCAAGCGAAAAGACCGCGTCTTCGTTTGGGGCTTTTGCTACTCGGGCGCCCTGGGCGTCCCCAGTTTCGTGAAGCCGGACGTGGGCTGGAAGAAGCCGCGGCGGATCCAACCCACGCCCTACCGGCTGGTAACGGAGGAGAAGGTGGGTGGCTTTGTTTTGTGGCGACAGGGCGACGATAGCGTTGATTCTCACACGGGGGTAGCCGCCTCCTCAGCCCTCAGGCTGAACTGGGCAGGCTTCCTCCCTCAGCTTTGAAAGCCGTTAAGGAATCTCGTTTAAGGACTTTGCCGCGATTCCATTTATATAAAATAATATAGCGATGTTCATTAGACTGATTTTTAGTGTAACTACTGTAGCAAGCAATTTGGAATATGCATATCCGTGCACATCTATATTTTCTTATCTGAGGCACAGGAGAGTGAGAATGTGAAAAACATTTATCAGAGAAATAGGGCCTCGTTTTCAGTGGCGTTCATGGCTGCTTTCACCTTAATTAAATTGGAGGCTCTTGTTGCAAACCACGTTCACGTGTTTCAAATAAACTGCTCTGCTGTCCAGCTCAAAGAAGGTTAGAGCTGCTATACTGGGCTCTTGGGGGGCAAAAGTTGAGTAAAATGGGGGAATGTTATTCCCTTAATACTGATCTATGGGTTTTTGTTTGATTTTGGTGTTTTGCTTTTTGTTGTTTGGTTTTTTTTTTTCTTGTAATCTACTGCTGCTGCAGGTCGGCAAATAGGTCTTCCTGTTGTGTTTGAAGGGGAATTGGCAATAATGTTGGACTTCACTTTACACCATTGTGCTTATCACTAAGGAGTGTTTCTGATTATTCTTGCAAAAACTATAACATACCATGAATTTGAATTATAATTGGATGTAGTTTAATGAAGGGGGAATGCTTATGAACGAATAGCGTGGGGTGAAACTTGTTTTTTCTAAGCTGCATTTTAATAACTCAGTGTTGTGGGCTTTGTTTGTCTTCAAAGATCTCCTCTGCTGCCTGCGGTTATGGATTCACACTGCTGTCCTCTACTACCACAGACATCACCAAAGTGTGGGGCATGGGGCTGAACAAGGATTCCCAGCTTGGATTCCAGAGAAGCAGAAGAGATAGAAGTAAGGATGGAGGTGGTGTAGAGGGTCACAGGGTGCATGTGATGTGGGAAAAATGAAAAAGGCATAAAAAAATGTCCAGGAGGCTTCGATGCAGAGTGCAGGGCTGTGCTTTTTTGTTTTTAAGGAGGCCTTTTTTTTTTGGAACTTAGTTGTGTTTGTGTGCTTTGTAATTGGTCAAGGAATGCATCTGTTCTGTGCGCTGCACTTACGTTCTTGCCTGGATGTAACTAAAATCTAAGTAACAACTTATTCTGTGGAATTGTGTGTGTATTGGGTAAGGTGTTGCTTTGATCTCTGTAGTTTAACTGATAGACAACGGCATGGAGTAGTTGGTAAAACAATTTTGGCAACGTGGTTCACTCACTTCTGTTGCCTTTATGTCAGTAAACTAATTTCCTTTCCCACAGAGATCTCTTTATACAGTCAGTGGAGTTTTGTGTGAAGCTGAGGAGGGGGGATATTTCAAAATTGAAAGAAAAGCGTGTCATTCAGTTATTCTGTCTTGTACCAGGCTCTTGGGTGTGTTTCAGGTGATGAATGTTGCCACCTTCTACCTAAGATACACCCAAAAGCCATAAACTTTCTTTCCTTAGGGATTGTTTGCCTTTAACTGTTTGAGAACACCCCTCCATAAACAACTGGGGAAAACCATCTTAAAACCAGTTTTTTCTCTTGATAGCGTATAAGAGCATAATCTAGTGTATCTGATAAGGGCAAAGGATTAAATTTTGTGGAGAAGCAAAAGAAAACTGCAGTTTCTATGCAGAATGCTGAAGTTGCCAGGGGTACTGGTGTGCATTGCTGCCAACGTGCTGTATAGATTTCCAGGAGTGTGGGTGCTTAAACAGCAGCTGCAAAACCAAGGGTCAGCTCACTTCTGGATTTAAAGGTTTCAGCTCTTATTCTGTCTTGGTTCTGTTAGCACTGATGTATCAGGAGCGCCTTGTCATTTTCTTGTTTGTCACCTGATGTGCAGATTATTTTTGCCAGAGAACCCAGAAATAGGTTAAACAGTTTTGCAGTGCAAGCCCTTCTAATTAAGGGAGTGTTCAGTGTTTGGTAGGATCTGTTGACAATGCAGTGTGGATGAGTGGGAGTGCTACTGCTCCATATTTAACTTCCCCCCAGATAAGTTTCCTGTTGGATGTGCTGTTCTGTTACTCAGTTTTACAAACTTAGTTTGATATCTGCTGTTTCCAGCACTGTGTCCTTGTAGATCCTTCGTTTCCAGGGGAATGGGCAACCTCCTTTTGGATGGTTGTATTTCATGCTCTAATTTCAGTTGTTTCTAAGTTAAGCTACTAATATTTTACTGTCGCTTTCCTCTTAGTCTCTTTTCTCCAAAATCCAGCAGATATGCATGATGTTTACTACAGATCCCAGTAGCTTGTGTCACTCTGCTGGAAGGATGAGAGAGGAAAAGGTTTTTTTTGCTTTGTGACTTCCACATCTCTTTAGGCAGATACAAACTTTGCTGCCCTTTGGTTCATGCTGTATTTCATGGCAGGCTCCTGTTGTTTGTAAGCAGCCAGTGATGCACCTCTTTGCATCAAGTAGTGCCTTAATATAAAAGGGTATGTGTAGATTTCTGGGTTTTTATTTTGAGTGGGTTTTTATTTTGATTGAAGGCAGTGAGAACTAGTTAAAGCACTGCTGTATGTGAGCAGAATGCTGCTTTCTGTCCTCTGGGATTTGATTTCACTTGTTACAGTGGCTTTCTTTGATATCAATGCTTTTTATCTCCCCTTAACTTTTTCCCTAGTACCAATTTATGTTTTGCTGGTTTTTTTTCCCAGTTGACTGTAACTGATTACACATTCTTCAAGTTACTAAATCTTCTTTTTCTTGTACAGCCTGTCATTTTCTTACATAAATGTTAGATCTCTTATTCCCTATGGAGCCAGGCTAGCTAACGTTTCTTGCATTCTTTTTTTTCTGAAAGGGCCTTTAATCTACTCTTCCTTAAATATGAATCTCTAAGATCTTTTTTTGTTCACCTTTTGTGCTGTCTCTTTGTGACTGCTGCTGTTGTACCTTGTTTGCAATATCCCCAGTTGCACTGAATAATTAGTTTGTGCTTGGTGTTAAGCTCTCTAGTTTAATCCAGCCTTATTCACCAAAGTAATTGAACGTATGGTTGAAAGTCTTAGTGTCTCAGTTGTGACCATCTGAAGCTGTAATAACATTCAGCTTCCAGGTATTGTGGATTTTTGATTAGGCAGTAATTGCTGGCTGCAACCATCCCTGTGGCTTTTAACTTCTCCCCCACCCTGATGAAGCTCAGCTTCTTAGTATCTTGGCTTTCCAAAATGTATCTGCTTTTGTAACAAAATAGAAGTGTGTGTGTGTTTGTACAACAGCATCAGCAAATACATGATGAATTTGTTTTGTGGATGCTCCTAATGTTTTAAATTCCTCTCTTCCTTAAGCTAAGGGCTATGAATATGTCTTGGAACCATCTCCAATTCCATTACCGCTGGAGAAGCCGCAGCAGACTCGAGTCTTGCAGGTTTCCTGTGGGAGAGCCCATTCTCTCATCCTGACAGACAGCGAAGGAGGTACAGTATTGCTTGTGCTGGTGACAAGGGACACCTGACTATGTTTTTATTAAAAGCCCCAAAACAAAGTTGCCCTCTGTCCTTTAGAGCTAGACCCTGGATGGGCTGTCTGTACTGTAAATGTGATGCAGGTAGCTGTGGGCCTTTGTGGGGTTGCTCCTTGGAGGGAGAGCCCTGAGCTGATAACTTGGCTCAAACTGTAAATGTCTTGGAAGCTTTTTCACTACAAGTGTTGCAAAATATGATTTGTTTATCTAGCTCTAGGCCTCGTTTAAGTGGAGCCTATTTGTCTTGTTCAGTTAGATGTGTTTTTGAATTCAGTTTTGGATGGCTGTGCCAATACTCCTGTGCTACTTTCTCTTTTAAGTGCCCAGAGTGCTATGTTAATAAAAGCAATTAATTAATAGGCCTTTATACAGAAGATCCTGTTTGTGAATTGGCTCTCCATGTCTCTGGGAATTCTCTGGCGCTGTGCTGGGCGATCCAGTGCTGCTTATCAGGGGGTGAGCTGGTTGGTTGCTTGATTTAACTCTCCTGAGGGAGCACAGATCTATTTCTGAGGTCTCCTTGGCAACGGCAGGATGAAGTAGGCAATTACTGAAAACCAGCCAATGGGCTCCAGGTACCGCTGCTGTGTCTGCAACGGGATCGCTGGGATATTGTTGACTAAAATGGATTCAGTCACTTGAATTTAAGTGGACTTGGTTTGAAGAAAGCTTATGCCAATTTTTACAGTACTGTGTTCAACCTTTCATACTGAAGACTGCATGAAAATATTTTGTGTACCCGAGAAGAGGTTTTTTAGGGGATTGGACAGTAATAAAATTAGTGCATTTTATCATTATTTTTCAGTTTTCACCATGGGGAACAATTCTTACGGACAATGTGGCCGGAAGGTTGTGGAAGATGAAACTTACAGGTGAGAATGCAAAGATCCTGAACATCTTTAATGTTAAAAACATAATTACATGCAAACAATGCTACAGAAAAAAAGCTGAAGATGGGAAAAATTTGGTAGTGTAAGGATGTTGTTTAAGGTTAAGGAGTCTGAGAACGGGCTTCTATGCTGCAGGCATCATATAAATGGCTTGGCTTTAAACCCAGGCTGGGCATGAGCTCTTTTACCTCATTCCCAAGAGACAGAAAGGTGTCAGCATGTGACAGTTTTCACAGGACATAGTGAGAATACCCAGCCTTCATAAATTGCTTGAGGTAATTGGTGTCTTTCTCCCTTTAGCCTCTCAGAGTGCAAGTGCTATTTCTGAGAGTGTTAGAAATGCCATTTAATGGTGAAAGAGACATCCTTTTGTCAAATCTCTTTGCTCTAACTGCCTTTGAATCTGTAGTGCTTTTCCTTTACAGGGCTTTAGTGGGCCAAGCCAAAGCATATTCTCACAATTTTCTGTAAGATAGTAGCAATGTAAATGGATACTGGGAGTATGTTGAAAGTTACTGATCCACTGGCAGGGCCTAGAAGATCTTGTAGAGTTTAAGAAAATAGTTGTAATTTAGCTATCTTTCTTTTTTTTTTTTTGCCCTGATACTGGAAGTTAGAGACAGAATTGTTCAGAAGTCCTATTTTTTTTAAGAATGACATGGATGTTAACACTACACTTTGTGCTCTGGGATATCTGGTTAATCTCTAGTTAAATGTAGTGTTTATATAGGTGCTGCAGTATTATTATTGAGGACTGGTTCCACCCCAATTCCCATGAGGGAATATATGAGATTATATTTAAAAAGTGACAGTTCTTGACTTCTTAAATAAGAGAACACAAAATTATTTTCCTTCTTTTTGCAGTAGTTTTACAGTGGAACTATGCTCCTTGAATATATAAGAGAACATGTGAAAGAATCTCTCTTCTTGTAACAGCAAAGTGGCTTTCAGTATAGGCAGGTCTGCCTTCAGGTTTTTTGGTTGCAGTCCCCTGAAATCCTCTGTGTTGCCTTTTCTCTTCTCTTCTCGGTGGTTGTTTGGTGGTGCCCAGTGAAAGCCATCTAATTCATCAGCTGAAGGAGTTTGACAGCAGAGTTGTCCAGGTAAGAGGACCATCTGAATTGAATTCTGGAGGTGGGTTGAAAACTGGTTTCACAGCCAAGCTGAGAGGGTGGTAGTCACTGGGCTGAAGACTAGTTGAGTGCCGGTAACTAGTGGTATATTCCAGGGGTCAATACGGGATCCAATTCCATTTAACATCTTCATTAATGACCTGGATGATGGGGCAAGTTTGCAGATGTCATGAAACTGAGAGGAGTGGCTGATACATCAGAGGGTGGTGCTGCCCTTCAGAAGCTGGAGAGATGGGCTGATGTGAACCTCATGAAGGTCAACAAGGGGAACCTTGAACCTGGGGAGGAACAGGCCCAGACACCACTATATGCTGGTGGGACTGGCTGGGAAGCAGCTATGCAGAAAAGGCCCTGGGGGTTCTGGTGGACACTGGGTTGACCATGAACCAACAGCATGCCCCAGCTGTGGAGAAGGCAAATGATATCCTGGGCTGCATTGGGAGTGTTGCCAGCAGGTCAAAGGAGGTGGTCTTTCCTCTCTACTCAGCTCTGGTGAGGCCACACTCAGAGTACGGTGTCCATTTCTGGGCTTCTCAGTACAGGAGAGGCATGGACATGCTGGGGAGAGTCCAATGAGGGGCCATTAAAGTGATGAATGGATGGGGCATCCTTCCTGTGGGAAAATGCTGAGAGAGCTGGGACTTTTTAGCCTGGAAAAGGGAAGGCTGGCAGGAGATGTCTTGGCAACGTGTATAAATGCCTGAAGGGAAGGTGCAAAGAGGATGGAGCCAGGCTGTTTTTGGTGGTGTCCAGTGTTGGGACAAGAGGCAGTGGGCACAAACCAAGACACAGGAGGCTCTCTGTGAACATCAGGAAATACTGTTTTTATTGTGACTGAGCACTGGCACAGGTTGCCCAGAGGGGTTGTGGGGTCTTCCTCCTTGGAGGTATTCAAAAAGTAATCAAAAAATGGATGTGATCCTGGGCAACTGGCTGTAGGTCATCCTGCTTGAGCAGGGGAGGTTGGACCAGATGACTTTCAGAGTTTCCTTTCAAACTCAACCAATCTGTGATTCTGTAATGAGGGGAAAAAAAAACCCAAACTCAGTATGCAAATCATTCAGTTGAAGCTCTTGGAAATAATGAGGTGACCTGGGGTTGCTTATAAAAAGCACATCATGGCCTTCACAGAGCAGATGTAACTGGTATTGCAGGGTCTGAACTTTCTGAAGAACTTGATGGGAATGCCCATGCAGTGTTGGCTTGCTTGGCTTCTAGGTAACAGCTGCCCAGCAGGGAGGTTGTTTTGGCTTCCTGGCCTGATTTCTCACTCTTGTTCACTTTTGTATCACTTGGGAACTGTTTAATTTTGAATTTTTTTCTTCCCTGTTTCGAAAGTGAGCGGTGAGACTGTCCGCTTAGAGTAGCTGTCATTTCTCTAGGGCAGGTTTCTAGGAGAACAAGGGACTTCAGAGCAGCATCAGTGCCACCAAGTCTGCACGTGGCTGCAGTTTTTCCAGACACGGGAGCAGTTTGTTAGTACCTCTCTGGCACTGTAGCAGTGTGCTGGGGGCAAACCTTGCTCCTGTTCCATACAGCATCCTAGAAAATAAGGGTTATTCATTCAAGTCCAAGTGATGAAACTGTGCCATGTTTTGAATTAAGCTTGTGAACTTCTGTTGGGATTTTTCATTGCTTTATTATTTTCTTCAAGAGGATTGGATAATTGGTACCTGTTTGTACTTCGACGATAGCAGCTATCTGCTTAATCTTGGTAGTCAATCTCTTTAATTTGTGGATTAAATCCCTTTAATCTTTAGCTAATTTTTAATGTCTGCTTTTGAAGATCTTGGCTTTAATTCATGCCAAGCCTGTGGCAGACATTGCTAGTTCAACATAAATGTCAATTTGAGAACAGATGTGTTCCTAGAGCACTTACATGGCAAGGAATCAATAGCAGTTTGTAGCTGGCATTGAGAGCCATGTGGTAGCACTCTGGGAAGGGAGATCTCTTATTCACTCATTGCTATTTTATTGTTTTGCACTGTTGAATTGAGCTTTCTAGGCCTTGGTTTAGATCCCAGAAAAAAAAAAATCGACTGCAACATCACTTTCCACAAAGAAAATTCTGCTGCTTTCTGTGCTGTTCTTAGCCTTCCCTGTCTGTGGAGCTGTGTGATTTGGAGAGAAGGATCAAAATCCAAGTTGACAGGAATTGTAGAGGTTGATAGCTCCATTTGTATAACAGTAATGCTTCATTAAATCGATTCTGAACACGTGACCTTTCCTGACCAGCTCTGCCTTCTTGTTTGTGGGCAGGTTGTGTGTGGGCAGGACCACAGTCTCTTCAGAACCAAGAAAGGTGAGGTCTATGCATGCGGCTGGGGAGCTGATGGGCAAACAGGTAGGAGCTCAGCTCAGCTTGAGTTTCAGTCAATTGATGAATGTAGCAAACTCTTCTGGGTCAGAGCTTGGGGTGTGTGGTTTTTTTGTGCAGACAGAAGGCGGCTGGTATGTTTCCAGCTGTGTGCAGATGTTCTCAATACTCTTGTGTCACCAAACTGAGATAAACCAGTTCGTTTTTAGAGGAGCTTTAGGATGCCATGCTGGCAGTCCAAGCATGCCAGCTGAGGAAAATGTGTCTACTGTTTGAACTGTAGCTTCCTTTGAAGCTGTGAAAGTGGCATGGAAAGGTTGGCTTTCCCATTCTGTGCAGGCTTTTCCCTCCTGGTTCTCATGTCAGGGTCTGGTTTGCTTCTTTCTTGCTCCTTTTGAATGGGCAGAGACCTTTGGCAGCTACTGCTGTCTGAGAGTGAGATCTTTGGCCAGGCCCTTTGTTCTGGTAGCTCCTGCTGTCAGAGGACTTCCAGCCCTACCTACTGTCTGGGTTCTGCCCATAGTTCTCCTGTGTGGATATACTGTAGCCTGGCTTGTTTGTCACCTACGTTCTGACCTCTTGTCCAGCCAGCTCTTTGCCATGTAATGTGTTTGCTTCCCAGCCTCTTTTGCTGCTTCACCTGCTGTTGTCTGAACTAATGGCACTGTGCTGTCACTCCTGCCTGTCCTTGCAGAAGACAGGACACTGCTGCTTTGTGACACTTCACCTCAGTTGGGCTATCTGCCTAGCTTGGTTACTGCTCTCTCAAACCCTTTGATCCATGCAAACAAGAGAGATGAGGGCCTGGACTGTTTTCCAGGTGTGATTGTATAAGGTTGTTTTGTTCTCTAGAGAGGTAGCTTGGGCTGGTGGAACTGGTGTTTGTGGCTGCTTGTCCATTGAAGCAGGTAGTTAAGAGATTTGGACAGCACGATTTATTGTGGAGGGAGAAAAATTCATCATATCTTTCTTTTTTAGGTCTCGGACACTACGATATCACCAGTGTTCCTACTAAGCTACGTGGTGACATTGCTGGAGTAAACATTATCCAGGTCTCTTCCTATGGGGACTGTTGCCTGGCTGTTTCAGATGAGGGAGATGTCTTTGGCTGGGGAAATTCAGAATACTTGCAGTTGGCATCTGTCACAGAAACAACCCAGGTCAGTTGGCCCAGGGACATGTTCTGCTGAAAAAGTTCTGCATAGAGTTAAAATTATACACTTGCCCCTGCTCTGGGTTCTTTTGACAGCAATATAAATCAATATAAACTAATGCCACTAGCAGGCTGGTTTTATTTATGCTTACAAACCCAGTCTGTCAGGTTTAGGGCTGTAGGGCACTCTGTTTCCCAGCTATTGATAGGCAAAGCTTGTGTCACCTCACCCTGGTTTGTTAGTCTGTTTAAAGGAAGTGACCACGCCATCTCCTTTCCCCATCCCGTGGACTTTGCACCAAATTGAGATCCAGCGTGAGTTCTTGTGCTGGTTTCAGGATGGGAATTAGCGTTTTGGTTGGCTAATCTAGAATTTTGAGTGGTCCTGCTTTGGGCATGGTGCTGGTCCACGTCACCCTTGGAAGTCCCTTCCAATCAACCCACATGTTGGTGAATTTTTCACAAACACCCTTAGTAGGTTTATAGCTGAGTCTTAAACAAATCCCCGTGTCTCACAGATCAAAATTTTTTGGAGCAAACTTTTGTGGGGCAAAAATATAATGCTGACTGGACACTAAGAATTGTGGTACTGAGATAATTAGGCAGTTGGTCTTCTCTTATGGTTAGTGTAGGAAATGGAGTCAGGGAATTAATTAAAACTCAAGCTATTCTTGGCAGAAGGCTGAGCAAACAATTCCATTAGTATGGTTTGAATAAAATATGTACCTTTGTTTCCCTCCTTATGTATCCTCAATGTAGGGCTAATTACTGAGACCTGTAAGGCCTGAAGACAGATGTAGTAGTACAGTGGTCTCCTGGCTGGCTGAAGGTCAGAGGGGTCTGAAATGGAGGAATGGCACAAAGCAGGAGTTTTAGGTACAATATAGACCAAAGTCAAAATTGTGGAACAGCAGAGTTGGATATTATCTATATAAACAGTGACCTGGGATTTCATATGTCAAGCTGTGTAGGTTTCTGTTGTGTTGAACTGTATCAAATAACAGTGATGTTCTTAGAGTGACTTTTATTTTTCTCCTTATATTAAAAAATGCCACTGCAGACCAAATTTTTAGTGATCTTGTCCATTGTGAAAACTTGCAAATGCACTCACCTATTGACTTTCCCATTGTATCTGACAGAGAGAGCCAGGGATGGAAGCAGGCATTAAGCATTGCTGGCTTTGTTGCCAGGCTTTCCAGTGGGGAACTTTTTCTTGCTTTGTTCACAGGCCTTAATGAAGTTCCTTTAGTTGTTGATTTTTTGGTTTTTTTTTTTATTTTTAAACTTGGGCCTTGCATTCCTTCTGTTATTCAGGCAATAAAGGTTGGCTGTATCCTGGATCAGGAATCCAGCGTATGTAAGCTCTAACCAGAACTAGTGGACGAGTGTCTAGTTTGCAGTTTACCTTTTTTCTAACAACTTGCAACCTCACCCAGGTGAATGTTCCCAGACATTTGCCATTCAAGATTGGGAAGATAAAGGAGGCTGCGTGTGGAGGAACTGGCAATATTGTGCTGACAGGTGAGTTCACTTTTACAGTTCTCCTCTTAGTGCATGCCATGCAGTAGGTAGATTTAACATCCTGGAGCGAGCAGCTTGTTTAATGGAAGCAAGAAAGTTCTGTCTGTTAGGAAGAAAGCTGGGAACCTGAGAAACCTGTGATTTCAGAATGTGTTGGGGGAGTTATTTTCACCAGTCACAGAGCATTGCTTCGAGTGTGTGCCGCTGTAAGCGCTTATGCAGACGAGAACAAGAGCATCGTTGCTGCTTGTGGTTCTGATCACATGGGCTTTGTGTGGCCTGTAATGAAGATGGATATAGGGAGGAAGTAAGGCAACACTTGAGAGAAAGAAGAGCCCTTCAGACTCAATATAAACCTGACGTGTAAATAAATCTTGATAAGCTAGGCTGGAAAACAGAGAATTCTGAAAAACAAACTCTGCAGCAGGCTTCACAGTGAATGCTGCTTTGGATTGCCAGTGGCAGGGGAGCACAGCTTGGAAGTCACTGAGCAAAAGAATGAGGGAGAGGATTGTACTACTTTTATGAAGGATCATCTCAAGGAAGACATTCATATATATCTATATCTATGATGCAGTTGTGATGAGAAAGACTTGAGCTTTTAGGGTGAAGGAAGCAGAGCTATCAGACACAGCAAGTTACTCTGTCTTATGCTGTCCAACTGCTGCCTTTCCCAGACACCCAGCTTGAGGCAGGACGCCAGGCAGAGCGACTGGCCCACTGCTGGTTTGGCTGTGCCTCAAAGGAAAAAGTGGTGATGATAAAACACTCAAGCCCTGGCCCATCAGTCAGTACGCTGAAGTATTTTATCCAGCCCACGCTGTGTTGGCATTATTTCCCCGTGAAGCTTGATCAAGCAGATCCCCTAGGGATCCCCCCTCCGGAGGGGGAAAAAAAAGAGGCATTTGGCTGGGAAGGCATTGTTTGCAAATTTTAAATAATCAAAAGGTGCTAGACTGTTTGGGGGGAAAAAAGGAAAATATCCCTTTGGATCTGATTAACTCTTGGTCATGGCATGAATTTCACAAGCACAGACTTTCTTACAGAATGTGTTCTTATTATAATGCAGAAGAAGGAAATGTTTTTGTCTGGGGATATGGAATTCTTGGGAAAGGACCAAACCTAATAGAGACAGCAGTGCCAGAGATGATCCCACCCAGCCTTTTTGGCTGGTCAGACTTCAATCCAGACGTCCGCGTTGCTCACGTTCGCTGTGGACTCAGCCAGTTTGCAGCACTCACAAGTAAGTTTCCAGTTCTACTGTCATGGAGAAGTCACATTGCTGTATTATTGGCAGTTAAAAGAAAATCAGGAAAAGCACCCATCTCTCTCTAAACTTAAAGCACACTGGAATGCAACAGGAGGGGCTGGCAGCACATTTACAGGTGTTGGCATGGTTTCTAACATAGGTACTGCACTAACTTAGGCAGTGCATTAAGAAAGTGTTATTCTGCTGAAGCAAACAAAACAACTTCTCTGAAATAGGAAGCCTGGGAAGGTTTTGTCGTGTCCTCATACAGAATAAGTCAGTCAGTTGCACTTCAGAATCAGCAGAAATTTATGTGAAAAGTGAACAAACTAAAGCTGAGTCTAAACTGGAGCTGGATGGCAGAGTTTCCTGGCTCTTCTGGCCAACTGAGGGAGCAATCTGAGGTGGGAAGACCTACACATTTAACATGCAAAGGATACATGTTGTATTATTAATATTCTGGTATGTACATCCTGTACTTGATATCGGCCTTTCAAGGAAGTTTTGAATTGAAAGCCTTTTAAAAATGGGCACCAGAGGGCAGCAACACAGAAATCCCATGTACTTTGTAGTGAAACTAATAGTTTACTAATAAAAAGTGCTAGGTGCTTAGTATTTCTTGGGGAAGTGGTTAGTATGTGTGACACTACCAGTCTGGTTACAGGGTGCTTGTAACTGGTCTCCCACTGGTATTCAGAAAGCTTTAGAAACTGCTTTTGGATTTAAATTGACCTGATGTTACAGATCATGTTTTGGTTGTCTCTGCTGTGGGGTTACTCTGAACACTTCTGAGATCCACATGTTTTGCTGAGGAGCTTAAAAGTCTCCAACTCTGAACACAGGTTTTTTTTCTTTTCCCCAGTTGTCATTAGAAGGTCACTTATGTCAGGCAGCTGAATAACTAGTCCCTGGGTGATGGCATGGGACAGATTTCACTGCTTTGCTTACCTGTTTTGCTCTGCTGCTGGCTGATGCAGGTCACCTCTAATTGTCTAACTTCCAGCACAAATTATTCACTTCACTACAAACGATTCCCTGGAGTCTCTTCTGCTGTGCTCTTTCTTCCAATGAAATTCCAAAGCAAGAGCTGTAAGGGGGGGAAGCAGAGACTTGTGCCCAAAACTTGCTGCTTGTCCTGCTCATTAGGCATCATTTTCCCCAAGTTCATTGTATTTAGAACTGAACTCGATGGCTTTCATTCTGCCTTTTATACTCTCAGAAACACTGTAGCCACACTTGCAGCATCACAACTAGAATTTTTCCTTTTTAATGACTCTACCCTATTTTTATTCTTTTTTCTTTTTTTTCCCCTGTATAGACAAAGGAGAACTGTTTGTATGGGGCAAGAATCTAAGAGGGTGCCTGGGAACTGGAAGGATGGAAGACCAGTATTTCCCATGGAGGGTAAGGATGGTAGTATTAAGGCTGAGAGTGTATTCTTTAATTTTTGTTATTCTGAGGATAAGAAATATAATTTGCTGTGTAGTTTTGTTGAGTAATTTTGAAAGAACTGGAAGCCTGAGATGACTGTAGAACTGCTTTGTTTTCCAGAGTGCCTTGCATAGCCTGCTTAGGCATGGGGATATTCAGTCAAGTTTGGGGTTTTTTTTGACTGCTTTTTCAGTATTGATTTGAGATCCCAAAGCAACATCTGGTGCTGTGCCATCACATCTGAACACATCTCCTTCCTGTTCACAGTCTTCTACCTGCTACCCCTTACTGCTTCTTCTCTCCCCTGCAAAGTAAACCACCAGTATTAGTCATCTGTGACCCAAAAGACGTGCGTTACACATCTGAATTAGCTGAATGTTTTGGTTGTGGTGGTCAGACTGTAGTGGCAGAAGGTCCACACAGCAGTGGGCTTCCTTCCCTTGCTCTTCTTCCAAGTCAAGCAGCTATGGTGGTGTGTCACTGGACTGACTCTGTAGTTACTGCAGGAGATCCTCAGCCACTGAACTGTTTTCATAGCTGTTTTGCAACACTTCCACTCCCCTCTCTCAGATAGCTCCAAGAGCCAGATGCTGTGGGTATAGAAAGAGTCTTTGGCTCTGGAGTTGAGCACTCAGCCTAACAGATGTTCCCATTCCCCATGAAGGCCAAGTAGGAGAGGAGGGAGGCAATCAGTTGGACCACCCTAGAGTCCCTTTCCATGTGTCTGAACTTGCAGTGGATGTTTCTTTAGCATGCTTTCTTTTAAAAATGAACAAAAAAAGACCAACTGTGGAGCGTTGCCTAAAATCACACTGCTGTGGCTGAGTGGAGTTTCTGAATTCACCAAGTGTGGCACATCCAAGTTTCCCCAAGTGTGGACATTGAGGTTTATGCTCCTTCAGGCAGCCAACTCTTGTCTGATACTAGAATCACAGAGTGGCTTGGGTTGGAAGGAACCTTAAAGATCATCTAGTTTCTATCCTGTTCTACCCTGGGCAGGGATACCCCCCACCAGACCAGGTTGCTCCAAGCCCCATCCAGCCTGGCCTTGAACCCCTCCAGGGATGGGGCAGCCACAGCTTCTCTGGGCAACCTGGGCCAGGCTCTCACCACCCTCACAGTCAAGAATTTCTTCCTAATATCTAATCTAAATCTCCCCTCTTTCAGTTTAAGTTCATTCTCCCTCATCCTGTTGCTGCACTCCCTCATAAAGAGTCCTTTCCCAGCTTTCTTGGCGTCCCTTTTAGGTACTGGAAGGGGCTCTAATTCTCCCCGATGACCTTATTGTCTTGCTACTTTGGCAAAGTACTGAAGCAAGGGCAGTTACCAGGATACTTGCCTCCTACCCTAGGACTGGCCATCTGTCCTCTCCCTTAGCATTAAGGAAGAACTTGTAGCCTCTGCTTTTCTTGAGGTTGAAGTCAGCTTTGAGTGAAAAAGCTCTAACTGCACTAATGGGTGAGCTGCCTGAGGGCTGATGAGAGCAGAGGCAAATCCTTGTGGTGCTTGGGCAGATCTTCTGCCTGCTCTCTGGATTGTGCTGTTTCTGCTGCTGAACAGATGGGCTGAGGCTACAGTCCCCTCGCTGTCTGTGGTGTGCCCTCTCTTTCTGTCCTTCCAAAGGTTTCCATGCTTCTGTGAGGGAGACAGGGAATATTTCCCAGTTTAATGCACAAGTGTGGCTGGTGCTGAATCTTGCTTTGTCTGGGTTTTCAAGATGGCACTTTCATTGGTACAAGTCCCCGTGAAGCCAGCTGGTGTGTTTAGCAGAAGGAGGGTGAGAAATGGGAAATAGGAGGTGCAAAGAGCAAGCTTGAGAACCAATCCACTCCTGTGTGTCTGATCCAGGTGACTGTCCCTGGTGAGGTGGTAGATGTTGCGTGTGGAGTGGATCATATGGTGAGTATGGTTAAGTCTTTTATCTAGTAATGCTGCTGGGCCTCGGCACTGTGTGAAGAAGATGGGGGACTTGATGATGAGTTTCTTGGAAAGGAAGATTCATTCCATGAAGCCAAGCAAGAAGTGACTGAGCAGAGACAGCCATAGCAGAGCTTAGGTGTGGTGCCACCTCTGCATCGTTGAAACACCTCCGGCCTGGCTGCAGGAAGGAAGCATGTTCCCTGAGGAGAGTGGCAATGCAAGGGAGTGCTTTGACCAGTTCATGATGAGCTCCCAAAGAGTCTGAGGCCCAGCCTGCAGCTGGTAAGTCCCTCTGTGCCTAAGGATGAAGAGCATCTCCCTCAAGGAAGACCACGAGGTGAAATCTATAGCACAGGACACTCATTTATGGACACTGCCCCTGTCACCAGTTCTGTGGTGTCGGTGTTGGGCTGACCCAAACTATTACTCAAGGAAAAGTGTTGGATGTTTTTTTTTTTTAATATAACTATTTTTTTTCTGTGGAAGAAAAGTCCTGCTGGCTGTTTGAGTCCAGCACAGCTATCCTTGGTGTCCACCACCAGCTGCACTCTGCCCAGTCCCTGTTCATGCAGAAGTGGGATGCACAGAAGTGGCCCGGGGGCAGAGCTGGGCTTATCCCAGGCTGTGGCAGCCTTTCCTCCAAAGACTCAACGCCCAAGGAACACGTCTGTTACACTCAAAGAGTGAGGAGTTGCTTTCAGAGGGAAAGTACTGTTAAATAAGACAGCGTGGAGAGATAAATCATGGACTGTCTCTGTGCCCTTGCTGTGGAAGGACAGATTGATGGGGGCAGTAGCCCATCTCCTGTATTTATGGAAGCAGGCTGGAAACAAAGCTCCCTCTTTGCAACTTGTGGGTCAAGTACTGGCTCATCAAGTACTTCTGTCTTCACGTGCTGATCACAAACCACTGCCTTTGATTTTTCTGGGGAGTCCCTGCGTTCTTTCTGTCTTCAGGGGTATGGTGGCTCCCAGTCTCAAAGAGCCCTTTAAGATTGGCCAGTGTTTTTGGCAGTGCCTGGCAGGGGAAGCAGAGCCTTGTTTCTTGGTACCTTTGTAGCACAGAGTTTGAGTGAGTGAGTTTAGGATGTGGGAAGCTGATGGAGATGAGATGCAGTAGCTGTAGATGCCTCTAGCAGGCTTTTAGCAAATCTCACACCTTTTAGCAAACCCCATCTTCAGACATCAGGCAGAGCTGTATCGTTTCTCTCGGTGTGGGATACTTCTGCTGTGTAAATTATTTTGGCAAAATCCAAACCGATACATTTTTAATAAAGTGATTATAAAGTCTTTATCAGTAGTAATGGGAATATTCTTGAGCTTGACTTCACACATGAACTGTTCTGTCTTGTGTTCTGCATTTAAACTCGAGCAATTTGGTTAAAAGTGATGTGACAGGAAAGCTCTTCTGTCGATTGAGACACCTCTCCCCTGCGGGACTGAGCCTGCTGCAGACAGCACTGTCCCAGGGGGCTACACGTGTGCACACTTTGGCTCCCTTACCTGAAATTCTGCATGAAATCTGTGGTGCAATTGCCAGAACTAGGAGGGTAAACTTTGCCTTGATGAATTAAGTCTGTAAGATCTTTGCATGAAATGTAGGAAAGGTGAAACAAAGTAATAGACAGAAATCCAGACATATTCACAGACATTCCTGTGTTTCTTTTTAAGAACATTGCTGTGTAAGTGGTGTTGCAGTGGTGGGGTGAGGCAGAACAAGCAGAAGGCTGCTGTTGAATTGTGGCAGACCTTCACTGCTGTGTTTCCAGAAGCTTTAGCTTTAATTTAGACTTTATTCTACATGTGACTTGGGCAACTTAAGCAGGCCCAATGTGTCTTGTTCGGCCTCATGGGAGTAGCTGTGCTCCTTTTTAACATGGGGAGACTTCTTAAAGCATTGAAAACAAAAGGAAAAAACATAGGGAAAAAAAACTATGGTAAGAAAGGTGTTAGAAACAATTCCCTTGGTGGCTGTTGCTGTTTGGGGGGGGCTGCATGGGAGGGCTTGGGAGCCCTGCAGGCTTTGAGCTGCTCTCGTTCACAGCTGTGTCCTGATGCCACTCAGGGGTGGGCCTTTTAGATGAGAATTAATGTCATGTCATACCTGGTTGTGTTGCAGTCTTGCTGTGCAATAAACTGCAAAAATCTGTGTGTTAATTAGATGCCAGCAAGGTCTAAATAGAGCATTGTGTGGCTTAGTGCAGTGGGAGTGTTTGGCTGTGGACATTCTCTAACTTGCTCTTTGGGGGGAACAAGGGAGAAAGGCATGGTCTGGCAAATGCCAGCACTGACCCTTCTTTTGGTTCAAGGGGTGGGGGGGTGTGTGTGACACCTCGGCCTGGTGCCCACCAAGTTGTTCAGTCACTGCCCCTCCATCAACAGGATGGGGGGGGGAAGAAATATGATGGGAAGCTTGAGGGTTGAAATAAGGACAGGGAGGTTATTTACCAGTTATCTTTGTGGGCAAAACAGACTTGACTTGGGGTAATTAATTTAGTGTTGGTGAAACAGCAGGACGATGAGGAATAAGAACAAATCTAAAAACACCTTTTCTCCCACATTTCCCTTCTTCCCAGTGTTCTTGAGTTTCCTACCTCCTCTGGTTCTCTGACTGTGGTGTCTGCATGGTGGTTTCTAACACGTTCTCACTCCTCTCTCCCAGCTGCTGTTGTGCAGCAGTTTTTCCCCCTTCTTATGTATGTTATCACAGAGATGTTACCCCTGGAAAAAGATAAGAGTTTATTTTCCCACCCCAGACCTCTTGGCCTTGTCTGCTCTCCTTGGGGACTGTGCTGAGAGCAGCTCCGTGTCCCAAGAGGGGCTTCACCACCCACCCCAACACCCCCTGCTCCCTCTGGGTCCGTCCCAGGGCTGGATGGTGGAAACTGGGGAACAGGCTGGGTCCAGACATATTTGGAAATTGGTGATGGGGCTTTTGGCTATGACAAAACCTGAGAATGTGGATGAAACTGTCTGGGCCAGGCCCTAACTAACAGCATTCCTGGGGCATCACCCTTCCCTGTACTGCTCTGTATCTAGGAAATAACTAAGACAAATGTTTTCTTTAAGGAAAAAAGGCTCAGAAAATAGAAAAATAAATACATTCTTTCCCCTGCTCTTACCTACCCTGTGACCAATGGGCCAGGGTGGTGCAAGAGCCCTCCCTGCTGTAACAACCCCAGATCATTGCAGGTACATTCTGGAAGGCAACTTGGCATCATTTTGTCCTTCAAAGTACGGCAGATCAGCCAGCCCAAAATATACCTGCATCCCTAAATATACCTGCAGGGAGGGGTGGGGGTGCAGGCCGGGGACGTGCACGGGGGGGCAATTCAAATTAGAACTAAAATAACCTACTTGATTTTTGCATTGATTAGCAAGAGTAATTTGCCCTCCAAACACCACCGCGCTGTCGGCTTTGGCTTAAAATAGCCTTGAAAGTGCTTCAGGGCTCACCTGGAGCCCTGGGCACCTCCAGCTCCCAGCGTGGGGCAGCAGGACCCACAACTCCCTGCAGCCACTGGGCCAGCAAACTGGGAAGAGAGCAACAAAAGCCCATAAACCAGGCTATTTTAGGTACCTGCTACATTACAGCAAATTCTTTTCTCTACAGGAGCTTTCCAAAACAAATGAGTCAGAGAACTAGTAATTAGCCTGAAGCATTCAAAATACTCCTGAAATATTGGTGCTTCATCATGAGTTATCAGAAGCTATTTTTGTAGTGTGTTTGGTTTTTTTTTTTGGTCTTGTTTTTTGCAAGGGGCTGGAGCCTCTCCCCCAGCTCCTCATGCACAAGGGCATGAGTTTGGGCAGGAAAAGTTTAAAGAAAAAGAAAAAAGGCAAACTAATGGTAAAAACTTCTTGGGCTTTTAGTTTAGTGCCAGTTTAACAGCCCACGTCCTGAGGTAAGGCCATAAGCCCTGTCCCTAAGACAGCAGTTGCTCAGATGATTGTATGGCAGTGTGTGTGTTGCTTTTAATTTGTTTATTTTTATAATGGATTAGATCCTGAAGGCAATGCTCTGCATTAACTCTGCTTCCCAGATTTGCAATCCCATGCTAAATTCTTACCTGGATGCTCTTACACTTGACCAGAAGAGTCAAAAATGGGTTATACTATGCTAAAAAGAAGATCCTTTTCCTGACCACAGAGCTGCTGCCCTTTAAACATCCCTTATAAATTGTAATAACTGTGATGGGGTGATGATACAGCTTATTTAACTGTTGTGGGGTTTTTGTGTGTGCTTCAGCCAGATTCCTCAGTGTGTGGCAATGGCACCGTGTGTCCCTCTTGCTTCCCGAGCCTTGGCCAGCAGTGGCCACCCCAAGATAGCCCACAGGGGATGACAACTTTCCCCTGCCCCCTCCTGGGGTGATGCCCCACTGGGGTCTCTGCTGGGGCTCCCCAGGCTCCTGGTTGTCCCACACCCCTCTGTGAGCAGTGACATGAAGCCTTGCAGGTGCACTGGTGGCATCCCACTGACTTGTTTTAAGGGGAAGGGGTTGGGTAGGTTTGGTGGCTCCCAGAGACCACCTGAAGGATGGAGATGATGGGGGGATGTGTAAAGCACACCCGGTGACAGGTCCAGGGCACTGGAGGGCCTCGGGTGGGCAAAGGGCACTGGTGGGAATAAGGCCTCTGCTTGAAAAAAAGGAGAGGTACATCCTGTAGACAATGCCAAGCTCTGCTTTATTTTCATCAGTTTGTTCAGTACAAAAGCAGACAGCCTATGTTTCACTTTTTATTCTTTTTCATTTTAATTAACACTTTACAAAGTACAAAATATACTGTCATTTATTTTAGGGATTTTTTCCTTTTTTTTCTGGTTTTTTTTTTTCTTTTCTTTTCTTCCCACCCCCCCCATACAGTACATAAATCTCAGCTTTTCAGCATAAGACCAGCAAAGAAAACAAGCGTATGTGCATTTGCTGGGAAAGCAAAGCCTCCACTTCTCAGCTCCATGTTTTGTGCCCAGAGCACTGTCCTCAGCTGCTGCTGCCACCCCTCCCTCTGCCCCCTGGTCTCCCAGTCCCCCTCACCCAGAGGCTGGCACCAAGGCCACCCACACGTGGTGTCCCCATGCCCTTCCCAGTGCAGCTGACACTGCCCCACCAGCAGCCTCCCCACAGCATCAGCCTGGGGGTGCAGCATGGGATGGACCCCTCACACACCCCCAGGCAGTTTGCATTAGTCTGGTGATAAAGGCGGGGGGGGGGGGCAAATGTTATTTTTTATTTTAAATTTGTTTTTTGCTCCCCCTGCAAAAGGAAGACTCCCGTGGAGAGGGGAGGAGAGGCTGCAGGAGGGCAGGCTGCCAGTGTCCCCCACCCACCCTCATATGGTTTGGTGGGTATCTGAGGCCAGAAATTTTAAAAAAATTTTAAATTTTTTTAAGAAGGTCCTAAATATCTGTGTTTCCTCCCCAGACCCCCAGCAGGGCTGTCCCATGCAGCTGGGGGGCAGAGCCTGGTCTGAACCCCGGGCAGTCTCTCTGTTCTCTTGGCAGGTCTAGAAATTCAGGTTAATGCTACGGCCACCCTGGGCACCTGGGGCAAATTTGGGCTCCTTCTTAAGTCCAAACTAAGGGGAGGGAGAGGGACATGCTTGGTCTCGTTGAAGCCTGTAGAGATACTGATGGAGTAGTGGTGCCTTATGGCTCTGGAGGGGCTGAGCCCCCCAACCTGTCCAGCTCTGAGTGTGCCCGAGGTGGGGGGACTTCACAGTGTAAACCTGCACCATGACCCTCGCTGCATCCAACCCAGAGGAACCAAACCAACCCTCTGTCCCCCTGATGAGGAGGATGAGGCTCCCTCCATGTTAACCCTCCCGGGCGCCTTGTGGTGCCCAAAGAGCGGGAGATCTCTGAGGTGATGCTGTGGATGGAGAGCGTGGGCCCCAGGCCCCACAGAGACCCCAGGCCCCAGCAGCACCAGGACCTGCTGGCACATCTGTGTGTTCACCAAACTGAAGTGTCATCGCTGCCCCCCCTCCTCCCCCAATTTTAGTGAAAACAGGGGGAGAGCAGGAGACCTGGGGAGGTGATGGGGAGAGGGAGGGAGACAGGCTCATCAGAGCATCCAGAGCAGCCTCCTCTCCCCCCTGCCTGTCCCAAAAGCCATGGCCGTCTGTCCCCTCTGTCACTGCCATCCCCGGCTGCTGCAGAGGAGGAGGAGGAGGAGGATGCACTGGCAGAACACCCGCCTGTGCCAAGACAAACAGCCACTCAACGTCCCATCTCAGGAACCCCAAATCCCAGCCTGCAGCCCACGCACAGAGGGGGGATGACGCAGCCCCAGGCAGCAAGGGACAGGGCAGGGGGCCATGCTGTGACACTAAGCACTGCCCCAGGCTGGCGAGGGGGCACTAACAGCACCCAAACAGCTCTCACCCCAGCACCACGGGCCATCGGATCAGCCTCACTAACTGCAGCAGGAGCAGGTTTTGGGGTGAGAAACAAGGGCAGCCCCAGCTCCAGCACAACCAGGGACTCCAGAAACGACTTTTTCAGTGTCTCTGGGGAGCTGCAAAAGGACCCCAGGGATGCGGATGTGCCTCCTCCATCCCCCCCCAGTTCACAGATGCAAATAAACACCTGGAGGAGGGAAGAAATAAACACCTGGAGGAGGGAAGAAAGGAGAGAGCGTGGCTCATCCCTGTGGGGCTGGGAGAGGGGACCCCGGTGGGCAGGGTCTGGAGGAGAGCGAGGGCTCATTTTTTAAAATTCTAATGATAAAACTAAAACAAGTCGGAGGCCGTGGAGCCGGAGCAGTGTCTGTTCCCAACAGTGAGAGGAAAATCTGGGTGCTCCCACTGCAGAACCCTCCTTTTATCACACTGAACCTCCCAACCAGCACGGTCCTGCCTGTCCCAGCCCTGACCCACCAAGGAGAACACACTGATTTGCTCCCAGAAAGGAGACGGTCAAAATTCAGTCATTTCTTCAAGAATGGGATTAGTTAAATAGAGGCCACGTGTTCTGCAGCAGCAGAACGGTGATGGGAGAGCCTGGAACCCCCCATGCTCCGGGCTGAGCCACCGTGGGAAGGGTCCCTGCTCGTCCCACCCCAGGGACACCACCACCCCGGGAGGGTTTGCACTTCCCCCAGCTGTAGCAGCAGAGCCAGCTCTTTAGGTAATTTCAGTGACCTCAAAAATAGTATTAAAAACATATCACAAAACTTGCCTTATAAATAATTACAGAAAATAACTGCAACAAAAGGCTATGAGATTCTTTTCTCCTTTGCTCTGTGCACACACCTCCCTCGCCCGCTCCTTCTGCTTCCCGTGTGGCAAATGGTGATGGTTTCAGCTGGGATGGAGTTGACTTTCTTACTGGCAGCTGGTAGAGGGTTTTGGATATGGAATGAGAATGGTGATGGGTTTGGTTGCTGCTGAGCAGCCCAGGTCTTTTCTGCTCTTCACCCCACCCCACCAGCAATGGGCTCTGGGGGCATGAGGAGCTGGGAGGTGACAGCTGACCCCAACTGAACCACAGGGACATTCTATACCATATGACGTCACGGTCAGTATATACAGTTGGGGAAGAAGAAGGAAGGGGGGGGTCACATTCAGAGTGATGGTGTTTGTCTTCCCAAGTCACTGTTGGGTGTGATGGGGCCTGGGGATGACTGAGCAGCAGGGAATGAATTCCTTGTTTTGTTTTGCTTGTGTGCACAGCTTTTCCTTTACTTATTAAACTTCCTTTATCTAAACCCATGAGTTTTTTCTTATTTTTCCAATTCTTCTCTCCATCCCACTGGGGCTGCGTGGTCTTAGTTGCCAGCTGGGGTTAAACCACGACACAAATGCTCTTTAGCTCTTCCCACCGACCACAAACCCGAACAGGAGGCTGCTGGGTTTCTTCAGCGGAAGGGAAATTCCTTCCAGGTGATGGGGGTGACTCTGGGTGGGCAGCGAGGACACGGGGGCTCTGTTTGATGGGGCTCTATCTCTGTGTGTGACCTGTTCCCCCAGAGCAGCCTCCTGCCAGCCCGAGCACCAGGGGCTGCTTCAGTCTGTGAAAGGGGCTGAGCTCCTCTTTTGGGGCCCAAAGGAGCCATCCCGCCAAGGGGGGGTGCTGCCAGCAGCATTCCCACCACAGGGGGCAGGGAAACAGGTACCTGCCAAACTGCATTTTTCAAGTTTTCAAGAGCCAGTAGGAATCTTTTGGGGGAAAAAAAAAAAAAAAAAAAAGAAAAAAGCTTATTCCTGTAATTGCAGAAAGCTGGTTTCAAATCCTGAAGATGCTGAATAGCAGCAGAAAGCTGGGCGGAGCAGGGGGACCCCAAACTACAGCCAGCCTCCGATGGCATCTTCCCAAAGGCAGTGGGCAAGAGAGACACTGCCTCTGCCACATCCACACAGGGAGGAAAAAAACAACCAGCCCCCTCCCAAGAATGAAGGACCTTTTTTTTTTTGGCATAATGTTTTAGGGTTGGGAGGAGACGGGTAGAACTGGTGGGAGAGCTTGGTCTCCGGGCTCTCCCATGGTAGAGGACAGAGCTAAGACAGAGGGGAGCAAAGTGCTCCCCGCTCCACTCTCAGAGATATTCCAGTATTTCAATCCTCCCAGACTCCTGCTGGGCAACTCTGTCCATCTCCAGCCAAAATCCACCATATTTCATTTACAAAATTCTGCAGAAAGCTAAAAAAGGATGAAAAGGAAAAAAAACCCAAACAACTCCCCCCCCCCAAAACCAACCAGAAACCAAACAGCCAAGGGAGCCCAGTCAATTAAGCTGCTGCTTTGCAACCAGACCAGCACTGGCCCACCTGGGCTGGGCTGGCCCTGCCATGCTGGAGCCGGGTGGCCAGGGCAGGAGATGAGTGGCCACCATCCTGCCTCGACTGCAAACTGCTCAGCTGGGACGGGCTGCCTCTGACCAAACCCAGGGCTGGGAGCAGCACAGGCAATCTCTGCCAGGGGATCACAGAGGGGGGAGAAGCATTTAGTTTTAACTGCAATGACAAGGTAACGGTCAGTCTAAGGCTTCAGTTTACAAATTACCTTCTCACCCTGCAGGAGAAATGGCTGGTGCTGTCTAGGGAGACCCAGAAAAGGAACGTCTTGTCTATATCATGTTCCTAAGAGGTATGTTTCTCTGCACATTCACACCCTAAAATTAAATCTATGTTGTTTGATACATACTTCATTTATTTCCCCTGCTTCAAACAGGGTCTGTGCATCGCTCCACGCTCACCAGAGCTGCTGTTACAGCATGGATTTGCTGCTCAGCCTCCAGTGCACGGCCTGTGTGGCAGAACCCAGTCCTTTCCTCCACCCATCCTAATTAGAGCTGGTGTTTCAGCCTTCAGGTACTTCCTGAAGGTTAAATAAAGAAGGAGGCCAAGAGATGGCAAAGGGGGGGGCTGGAGACAGTGCAATAACTCAGGATTAATTCACAGTCGAGCGTTTCCCTCCCAGGTGTCCTGGGAAGGTCCCACAACCCTCGCAGGGGATGCACACAGAGCGTTTGGGTACCAGCTCAGAGCCTGAGGATGCCTGAGGGACAGTCTGGTCCCAACACATATGGCCCACGAGGGGTACGGACAGACTGACGGACGGACACACGCATGGGGAGAAGGCAGCTAAACCTGGAGGCAGCTCTCAGGCAGTGTAAGCACAGCCCAGCACGTGCTATAAAGCGTAAATACTATTTGGTGAGGGATTATTGGGTTTTACTCTCTAGCAGGTAACAGACGTTTAATCCAATCTGATGTTTGCAGGCAGGAGTGGAACAGGCAAGTGAGATGCCTTAAGCTCCTTACTGGAGTTGTCCACAACAGCCATAGTAACAGAGACAAAAAAGAAAACCCTCATCAGAAAATGATTTCTTGTCCATCACCGAATGCTGCTGCGAGACACCTTCACTCAGACACGAGACACCTTCACCTCAGGCTTGGGCTGAACGAAGAATTTCTCCCTTGTCATTAGCAGAAAAGAGCAATTGTCCAGTGCCAAGACAGGACCATTGGCTCTCACTGAGCACTGTCTGTGCCAACAGAGGGTCTGGCACCTTCTACTCAGGTCACTGACCTCTAAAGTAGGGAGTTTGAAGCTCTTGGTGTTTTCCTGTGGGTACAGATGGGAAAACCCACAAGGAAAACCCTCTGGCCACAGCACCCAACACCACCATCACCTCAGAACACACGGGCGGACTTGGAGGCTTTCCCCCAAGGAGAGGTTGAGCATTGAAAGATTTTCTGAGTAGCGGGAGTTTTTTGGGGGGCTTGTGCCACCCTTGCTGGGATGGTGCTACTGGGACAAACAGATCCCCAGGGGGTCACTGGGCCAGGCAGGGGGAGGAGATCTGAGAAAGAATGAAAAGGCTTTTGTGTTCAACAAACAACAACAGTGAGCAAACCTGCATACAGTCATATTTGCACAACTGAAAAAGAAAGAAAAATTCTGCTGCATCTCCCAGTGCTGCAGCTGCTCCCTCCTCGAGCCTGGTTTCTCCCTGGCTATTGACAGGGACCTCTGCAGGTTGTCCCCTCTGACCAGAAGAAAACTCAAGCATTGTACAGCAAAGCTAAGAAAAGATGGGAAACGACCTCTTTCAGAGCCAGGCCCTGATCAAACCCATGCAATGTAGCCTCTGGTGTCCCCAACAGCCCCCTACTTTCATGGGATGTCAGAGTCACGCTCCCCAAATCTCATCCCCAGCACACAACGTGAGACAACAGGTCCCCGTGCAGGGCAGCCGGGGTGGGAACACGCCTGGAGCTCCTGCCTGGGCAAGGGAAATCCATCCCCTGCCAATCCACTGCAGATACCAGCACGGTCTCTGAGCTGGGGTCAATGTAGTGGTGCCTGCAGTGGTGTCTGCACACTGCCAAGAGCATCAAGTGTGTCAGGAAAACAAGTGGGTGCTGATGGAGCCTGAGCGACCCACTCTCTACGCTCCGGCATCGCGCTGCCTGGTGCCTCTGCAGGACAGAACTGTATCATTCAGAAAAATGAAACCTGATAAACTTCTGCTGGGTGCTTTCCTTGGCTAAAGCAATCATGACCTTCCCGTAGCATTTTCCCTCAAGTGTCAGCCCTGAAAATCCCCAGGCCTCCTCTGCACGGCTCGTCTTAAAAGACTAAATCACTGCTCGGGGCCCTTTGCAAGCCCACAAGCAGGGTCTGACACCAACAGGGTTTTGGTTAGAGATGAGGATTGATTTGATGGTTGGACCAGATGATCTGAAAGGTCCCTTCCAACGCAGGGAGTTCTGTGATTTCTCTGACTCTACGATTCATCTCTGACCAACCGTGTTCCCTACCTGTGCCCCTGGGAACTGAGCTCGGAGTTAAAAATACACGACGTTTCTATGAAGAAGGCTCTTTCTAAATGGCATCGTCACCAAGTGAGTCTTAATACTAACGTCACCCACTGCAGATGCCACCATCTCTGTGCTCCAGTCAAACCCAAATACTTCCATTAAGGCCTCTCCATACAAGAGGGATTAACTTCTTAGAGCACTTTATTTCAGAAACTCTGACAACTGCCAAGGAAACCGAGTTCGGTGGCTGAGAAGAGAGAGCTGCACGAGCCCACGCCAGGGGGTATCCATGGGGGAGACTGAAAAGGGAACCCAAGAGGGCCGGAAGGTGAGGTGCAAGGGCAGCACCCCCCCTGTGTGAAGCAGAACCAAAACATCAACCTAAAAGGGATGGTTTTGGGTAAAAGCCTTTTCCCACCCAAGAAGCAGCTCTTCACGCTTCCAAGCAAGCCCACACGCTTCCAGTGACCGAGTTCAAACAGCTTTTCTTAATGGGAAAAGACCCTCCAACATTTCCACCTGTCACTACCCACTGATGTAAAGCTCCTCACAGACCAACACACGTGAGTTTCCCTATAAACACCCGAGCTCTGGGTTGCCTTCTGGCCACCGAGCCACCAACAGCCACATCTACCGGGAAACCCCACATCCTCACGTGGAGACGTCGGACAAGGCCATCGTGAGCTTCTCTGGAGGAAAAGCGGTGACAAACCCAGGCTGTCCCAAAGACATGGTGGGCAGGAGGTTCAGGAGGTGCTCCCCGTGGCCGTGCTCACATCCAGCTTCACTGGGGACAGTGGCCACCATGGCCACCAGCTGGGTGCCTGTGGGAACTGGAAGCCCCTTTGCAAACCCCCCCAGCCAGGGTCTGGGCAGGCACTTTGCAAACGATGGTCTGAAGCAACTCAGGGCAGCAACTAAAATAGTTATGAAGGAAAAGGAGCAATTTTCCTACAGTCTCTGTGCTTGAGGCACCAAACTGAGGAGGAAGGGGGGGTTCTGAAGGCAGCAGGAGGCAGGGCTCTGCCCACGCACAGCACCTGGAGGAGCCACAGCTTTGCTCCAGGTCACCCTCGCTGCTGCTCTTTGTTAAAAACAGGGAGAGAAATCCCAAGAGTGTAACTAAGTATTCATATTGCCTATATACTTGAATTAAAAATATATGGTGAATAAATGTGTGTATACAGCACTTACTACATATATATATATATATGCACACACAGAGCGTGTGCCTAAAGTATACACACATGTACTCACGCAGTATATATTAACCTATATTGCTCAAGTATATATGCTATGTACAGTATATAGCCATACAAACATAAAACACAGGTATTTCTATAGGTAAGTGTACAATAGAGACACACTAAGTATTTCTATATAAACACTATACAGTTATATGAACACACAGACACTTGCACAGTAGAAAGGAATTTGCAGCCAAAATCTAATTGGGGCGGGGGGGGGGAGAAAGACAAAAATCTACGTGATAACACACTCAATGTGAGGAAGGTTGATGTTTCTAAGAAAACAAAGGCCTCGGAGACAGCAGGAGCGTGCAGGAGGGTGCATTCTCCTCCCCTGCCCACCCCCCCTGGCAGGGCTGGAGCTTTTTGCATTTGGCTGTTTGGTGAGTTTTTGTGCAAAGAGGGGAACCCTGGGAGCACGGGGAAGGCGGGGGGGGAACTGGCAGTGTCTGGGTGACCCCTGCTGAGAGACAGCCACCGGCCAGTGACACTGCAGAGAGCCCAGTGGGGACACTCAGGGGGGGCCCACGGGTACCACGGGCTTCCCAGGAGGCAGGTGCCTGGTCGAAGGGCGTCCCACTAAGACACGTTCCTCCTTTTCTCCCCACAGCTGTGTCAAACAGCACAACGCCAGGGATGCTCAGAGACAGGAGTATCGTAAGGCATTTGAAACAAAAAAAGAAAGAACCCTTCAATTTTTAACTCACCCCAAAGGCCAGATGTCAGGAGAGCAGGAGCTGTTGAGCAGCTTCAAAAGCCACGGCTTAGGCTCATTAAACACTGGGGTAAGATATCATTATTATTATTATTATTATTATTACTATCAATTTTTTTTTTAACAAAGCCCCTAGAGACCCCTTCCTGCCTTATCCAGTGAAGGGCTCATGCGCAACCCCACTGCACAAGCTTGCACTCATCCTGCCTGCATCTCTCCCCAGGGCTCTGGTGCAAGGTTCAACCAATTCTGGCTAAATTCTGAGTTATGTCAGTTCTCACCAGCAAAAAGATGTGGGGAATGTTAAAGGAAAAGCATCAAACCACCCCAAGCTGTCTGAAACCATCTTCTCGATTCTGAGAACAGAATGAGAGAGGGATTAAAAAGATGAAGCTGATGCTGATGGCAGAGACAGAGAGTCCCTCAATGGCATTTTATACCTTGTGAATTTTTCAGGCTAACCTTCTCCTGCCGGGACACCAACCTGCTTTGTGAAGTTTCCAAACACCCCCAAAATGTCTACAGATTTTGCAAATTAAAGGCTGGTTCCCTTGTGGAAAAAATTGGAAAATTGAAATTAAAAAAATCAACCTCTAAAATAGCCTGAGTACAAAATTAAAAAGAAATAAAACATAATTAAAACCTATTTTTTTTTTCTCTTTCTCTTAAGGCTCAGTAAGTTGATGCTTGTTTCAAGTAATTCCTTCCTGTACAGGCCACGGTCGCCAGCGAGCGCAGGCAGAGAGCACCCCCCGCTGCTCTCCGATGTGGAGAAGTGGCTAAATCATCATTTTCCAAGGGCTGACAAATCCCAGGAGCACAAAGAAGACCCATCCACACACACAGGGCAAGCTGGGGCTCAGCTCAGCCCACCAGAAGCCTGGCTGGCACCTCAACAGCTGGCAACTGGAAAACACCCTGCGCAGTCTGAGAGACACCCCCCGCCCGCCATCCCAAGCAGAAACCCTTCAACAATTTTCAACAAAAGTGGGAGAAAGCTACCAAACACTCCATCGCATCCTTAGCTCAGCACACCACCAGTAACACCCCACGGGTTCCCATAAAATGCCTCCAAGAGCTTTTAAACACAGCCCCACGCAGCCCATGGGGGTCTCCTGCCACGGCACCGGGCGGGAGAACAGAGCAGCTTTGTGAGCAGCCATCCAGAGGTGCACGGAGTCACAGCTGGAATAAACCTTTACTCCAGAAATCTGGAGGGAATATCACGTATCATGGGGTAATTCTGAAAACCCAGGCAAAGGAACAGCAAAACATTTCTCAGAGTATTGAACACGAGCCCCAGTGTTTCTCAGGAGGGATGCTCTGAGTGAGGGCTCTACAAAGTTACCCAAGCTCTTCCCATGGATGCTCTGATGCCCTGTGTAGCTGCCACACAACATCCCACCCACAAAAAATCAGAAAGATTTGGAACTTAATGCCTGGGTCCAGCAGCATGAAAACCCACAAATGTTCAGCTCAGCCCTTCCAGCACCGTGAAGGGAGAACTGAACAGCAAGCGGTAACTGATGTGTGTGTGTCTGCACGTCCCACACACCAGTATAAACCTGTTTGCGTGTCCAGCACACCAGTACAAACCATACCCGTGGCACGGTCTCAGGCATTTGCTTCCTGTCTCCAGATTAATGCAAAATCCCAGCTCAAACCCACCAGGCACGGCCCCAGGAACACGGTGCTGGAGGCTCTCTTGTAAGCAAAGCTGGAAAGCCCTCATTAAAACGCCAGGACCTGCAATGTCTTCATGTCAAAAATGAAATGGGGAGAAATCTAGAAATGCAAGATATACTTGGGTTCCTGAACACAAAAGCAGAGGCCTCTGCAGATGTCTTCTCCTTTTCACCACCACCCACGTGGCCACAGCATGGTTGCAGATCGCTGGTGCCTGCACCTTGGGTGACACTTGCTCTCACGGTGCCGGTCCCTGCTGTCCTCTACGTGCTGGGAGAGGTGAGGGCACACAGCTTTGGCTCCAGCCAGGAGCAAACACACTCCTGTTGCCCCGCAGGAAAAGCCCACGTCACCTTCCCCCAACGGGAGCAGAAGGTGCATTTTCAGCACCGTTCTGCTTCTGAAGGGCTGCCCACTGAGCCCAAGGGGAAAACACCAGGGAGTGAGGTCTCCATCCAGCAGTGATTCCCACCCTGGTGATGAAAAACTGCAGGAGAGACCCAGCAGGGCTTGGGCACTCTCCTGGCACTGGTGGGGACAACTGCTGTGGCTCTTGCCCAAGGTGGCCTGGGATGTGCAGGAGCAGATACCCAGGGACCCCGGGGCAATCCTTTGTGTCCCCATGAACGTGTACAAAGAGGATGGGAAAAAGCCAGTGGGGACAGGAGAAAAGGTGCCTCCTTCCTCCTGCTGGCTCTGGGGGACAAGGGCTTGGGGATGGCTCTGATGTGAGGGGACAGCAGCTGCCCTGGAGCAGGGTAGATGGCAGGAGGCCACTGGGGACAGTGGGAGGGTGACTGGGAAAAACCGAGCTAAAATGGTGAAGTTTCAATGCAGACAGAAGTCTTGGTGACACCACCTGCCAGGAGGCGGGTCAGAGCAACGCTCCCCTGCCCAGGCTTTCCCAGAGCAGCCAGGCTCCAACTGCAGGGAGAAAGGGAAAATTCCAACCCCTGGATATTCCCCCTCCTTTTTCCAACACCCAACAGTTCTCTCAGGGAAAACAGACCCCGATTCCCGTCCTATCTCAACATACGCAACGACGGGGAGTCCTCCGAAAGTCTGATGCGAGGGAGACAAGTCAGCACCATGCGACGTCTTTTCTGTTTAATTCCACATTTCATTTCGTTCAGGGTTCTCAGGGCTCTCTCTGAGCTCATCCCCATCCGTCCCAGCCAAGCTCTCGGCACAGATCCCGCGCTCCGGGGAGAGACCGGTGGCCCTGGGCAGCTCCTTCCACACCGAGAACGAGGGCAGGTCACACTTCACCTCGGAGCCAAACGTCAGGAAACTGCCTGAACTCCTTTTGCCTCCTGCCCCTCACTCATAAATTTAATAAAATAACAATAATAATAATAATAATAATTAAAACAAAGGCTTATTGGAGCTGTTTCTGCTCAACTTTCCACAGTCTCTTTCCATGTCACTCTCTGGAATCAGATTTTTCAAGAAATACTGTGAGAAAAAAAAGAATAATAATAATAATAATTATAATAATAATAATAATTATAATAATAAAAAGCATCTGGAACCAGCTCAGAAGATTTCTAATGCTTTTCAGCTTGACTGACTTGGAGTGCATTGACCACACCGTTTATATTTTCTTCAGGTACCTGCAAGAAAACAAAAAGAAAGGTCACACTCAGCAAAAGCAGGGGAGGTACAACAAGGAAAGGAGAAGCAGGAGACAAAGCCAGACCAAGCCTGGTCCCAAGGAACCAGGTACTTTGCTGTTGGACACCTGAGGTTTCCAGAGAAAGGACTCCATCTACAAGAGACACCCTCCGGTCCAAAAGTGTTAACCCATGGTAGCCCCAGGACCAACATTGTAAGATCTGCTGTATGCTGTCCATATGGTGCCTGCTGGTGGGGAGACAACTGCTTTGGAGTTTTCCCTTCCTTCTCCTCTTCCTCTCCACTCCTTCCTCTTCCTTTTGTTGGGAAAGCATTTCTACACTAGGAGCTCACCCGGCCAAGGTGCCTGTGCTGATGGATTTATGTGGGACCAATGAGGCTCTCCAGTGCATCCTACAGGTTGGAGACCTCACCTGGAACACTGTGTCCAGCTCTGGAGCCCCAGACATAAGAAGGACATGGACCTGTTGGAGCGGGTGCAGAGGACATCACAAAAATGCTGAGGACAGGCTGAGAGAGTTGGGGGGGTTCAGCCTGAAGAAGAGAAGGCTCCTGGGAGACCTCAGAGCCCCTTCCAGTCCCTAAAGGGGCTCCAGGAGAGATGGGGAGGGACTCTTGATCAGGGAGGGGAGTCATAGGATGAGGGGGAACGGTTTTAAACTGAAAGAGGGGAGATTGAGATGAGATCTGGGGAAGAAATTCTTTGCTGTGAGGGTGGTGAGAGCCTGGCCCAGGTTGCCCAGAGAAGCTGTGGCTGCCCCATCCCTGGAGGGTTCAAGGGCAGGTTGGAGGGAGCGTGGAGCAACCTAGTCCAGTGGGAGGTGTCCCTGCCCCCAGCAGGGGGTGGAATTAGAAGATCTTTAAGGTCCCTTCAAAAGCACCCCTAGGGTTCCATGAAGTCCATATACAAAATTATCAGTGGGTGTCTTTTCACGCTTACTGCAAGAAAACCCCCTTGTAACAGAAGACACAAAACATCTCAGAGCAACTGACACTGGTAGAAAAGACTATCACAAGCAAAGTTACATGAGACAGAAAAGAGGCATCTGACCCTTACATAAACTCAGAGATGACCCTTGGGGGACAGGCAGCTCATAGCTCTTGGAAAGTGGAAAAGGGACTGAGGGAAAAGTAAATTATCTGTGAGCTGCTGCAAGAAGCCAAAATAATTTTGTGTTGAAGCTGAAGAAGGGACTGTCTCCTCTGTGAGGTATTTGAATCCTTGGCCAGGAGCACAATACCTGGATTCACTGGACCCCCTCCAGAGCTCAGGCAGTGGAATACCACTGGACTGTGATTTTCTACAGAGCTTTTAACAGAAACTGAGGAAAAAAACCCATGAGAAATAACAAGAAAACCTTTCAATTTTGCAATGGGAAGATGGAATAGGAGTGGCAACCTGTGATGATGTGTGAACAAAAGTCAGCTGGGAAAGGAAAGAAATCATCTTAAAACATACAGCAAATTCGTCTGGGTTAGGAAGAAAACCCCAGCAAATCTCCACTGTAGGAAATAGGACTTTGAGACAGGACTCTCCACTGTCTCCTCTACACCATTCTTTCCAGTATATTGGACACTGCAGTGGAAGAAGCTGTATGACTCTTTGCCTCTCCAGAAGATAATGAGAGAAGACATAGGAAAGAATTTTGCAAAACACATTTTCTTAGCCAGCCCCAGCACATGAAGAGCAGGTCTCTCCGTATCTCCGCTCCAGGGCGGTGCAGAAGCAGGAACAGAACTCCAACTGTCCAGTTCTGGGCCCCTGGCTCTGACCTGCACAGACCCACCTCCTGACCTAAACACAGAATCCCCGACTCCCTTAATGTCAAGGAAATGGTATCAATCATACTGCAAATGGCCAGGTTTTCTCCAGGACAGATGTGCAAAGAGTTTTGTAGGACACGTCCTAGTTTGCCATCAGTGGAGAAATCCTACCCCTCTCAAAAGAGCCCTATCCCAGGGCAGCTGGTGGAATATGTTCACTGGTCAGCTAGAGGGGAGATCAAAGCATCTACCATGAAGGGAAAAGTAAAGCTCCAAGCCACGTCCCAGACATAGCTTCAGCCTCATTAGATGCAAAATGCTGATGAAGAAGAGGAAGATGCCTCTGAGCATGAGGCAGCAAGAGCAGAGCACCTGGAAAAGAGACTTCTCTCTTGTTCTCTCTAGAGGGAGCTGGAAACCTCCACGCTCTCCAGCCTGACCTTATGTCACCCAGGGGACACCACCAGAGACCTGGAGGTTCCCACCTCAGCACTGTCTCCCAAAGGGATTTCTTCTCAAGCACGGGTCCTGATTTCCAGGGCAAACTTCTACAGCCACAGCACTACAGGAAGATCTGAGTATTAAGACCCGGGTCAAATAAAAAATTAAGCAACAAAACCACTTTAAGGTGCACAGGAGAAAGAAGATGAGGTCAAGGGGAACAACAAGGTTTTATAAAGCACTCTAAATTCTTGACAACAAGTACTGAACAACCTTAATAAAGAAAGGGAGGATGTAGAGAAAGGATTCAAGATGCACTTAGACCTTGAGAAATGTCACTAGAAGTCAAGGTGTCTGGGTAGTGAAGTTAAGGAAAACGTGACAACAGCTAGGTCAGGGGCTTAGCCAACAAAACCAAGGGGGGGCCAGCAAGCACAGAGCCCAGCCACCCCTCCTGCAGCAAAGTCAAGTGAAGCAGGGCTTGAAATCCACCTTCCACAGGGGGGGGAAGGATGTGACACCCTCCAGATAAAAGAGCTTTTAAAACCCATCAGAAGAGAAAACAAGCAAGTAGTGAGGAAAATGCTGAAATACTGATTGAGGAAGGAAGATCTGGCGTGGCCCAAATAAGACCCTGCCAGCTGCAGGAGGCAGGGATCTAAGTCGCTTCTGAAAGGTGGAGGCATCAGTGCAGAGTCATCACAATTGCACGGCCCAAGTTTTAAGTGAAATATCTATTTTAACTGACAGGGCTGAGCTCTCCAGACAATTAGAAGCACTCCGCACAGAAAGCATGCACCTGGGCCCACAACAACAGGGCAGGAATGCCAGGCAAAGCTAACAGTATTGATTTTAAAATGGTCTTTTATTAGCTTATCTTATCAGCACAGTTAATATTCAAGAAAATAAGACAAACACATAAAACACTTTGACCTTTGCTATCTGGAAAAATATTTGCTTTTACTCTTTACACACATGACCCACACGCTGCAAATGGTTCACACCAACTGAGAAAAAACGAAGTAATGAGCTGAAAAAACCCCGCCTTGAACCCACTGGAGCTTTTACAGGTAAAAACTAGGGCCTGGGCAGTGAATTTCCAGTGATGAAAGGAGAAGTATAATGCAATCAAGGGCATGTTTAAGAAAAAAAAAACCCCAAACAGAAAGCAGCTGAGTTTTGTTGGCTTTGTTAGCACTTGGGCTACTGACTCCCTCTCTCAGGACTTGGGGAACAGCTCCAAGTCAAATGCCACCCTGTTTGTGGCTACAGGAGTAACAATTTTCCCTTTTCAGGGAAATGCTTAATTTTTGAGGGTGTTCTATGCAGACGGGGAAGAGCAAAGGTCAGGTTAGTGTCTCGAAGGTAAAATATCCACCAGTATGAAAGAGAAGAGAGCTCTGTACGAAGGGCAAGCCCCTCAAGCTGGTGACTGTGCTGCAACTGCTATGGGGACTCCCAAAAACAAACATGGCAACACCCTCCTCTGCTTCAAAATCACCTTCCCCCCCCCCGCACTGCCAATTACTGCTATTTTACCAAAGGCCTACACTGCCAGGAGGATGATGAAGAGCTAATCAGGCCTCACAGATGGCTCTCAAAACACAATGGTAAGGGCCATGTGGGTACCAGGAGATGAAGATGGGCTCTGGTATTGGGACACTCTCCAAAATAGTTCCCACACACAAAGGCACCCTCCTTGGAGCCTCTGACTACTCTTGCAGGAAAACATGGAGGGTTTGTGGCTGTTTCTAGTAAAAGACAGTGATGCAGTGGAAAAGACTGCTCGGTGAGGTATGAAGTCTCCATTGCCACAGGTCTTTAAGGACCAGAGAGAGAGACCAGCCCTCTGCAAGAATGACACTCCTTAATGCTGGTTTGCCTTGGGGTAGGGCTGGGCATGGTTCAGGAGCTCCTGACCCAGGGCAGGGACAGGCAAGAGGCTGGAGAGAGGTATGTGCTAGGCTACATCAGAGCCAAGACACCCCACCAAGCTCTCCAGATGGGAAATGATGTTCTCATTGTGAGTTTTCTCCCAGGGAAAAGACCTCCCCTATCTCAAAGAAGCCGTCTGTGATACTCACCAACGCGTGATCAAACTTAAAAGTACTGATGTAGTAGGCTGGGATGTCAGCTGCGGCCAAAGGCTCAGAAATCTGAGCGACAATTCCACATTCATCTGCAGGGGAGGTAAAAAACCTCAGTCATTGTCTGAAGGGCACCCATCAGTCCTGCAAAACTCCTGGGTCTCGCCAGCTCTGTGCATGTATGGAAAGGAGTTTGTCTTCACAAACCCCAATCAGAAGGGAGCTCTGTGGTAAAACATGTTCTTTCACACAGAATCAGGCTCTCTGGGCCACAATGATACACTGCACGTTTGATTTTATCACTTTCTTTTTGTTACAGAGAAATGTAAGTCCCCCAGAGGCACAAAACATTAGAACTGGAATGATTTTCAGAGGTCCAAAGAAAGGCAATTGATGACATTCAGGAAGGAAGCACCAAAGACAGTCTCATATACCCTTAACCTCTGTTTTTCTCTTTAATTGTTGCTATTAAACACTTTGCCCGGCATCTCAGAGAGATGCTGACCCACTGGTTGGCCTGGACAGACGGTTGGTTCCCAGACCACAGCCCATCACAGCCCCTGAGATGGCATTTCACACCACTTTAAAATGTTCATCTGTCCTGTTCACTGCAGATCAACTATACCTTTTTTCGAGGTGAAATCTGAATTTCCCTGTTACAAATCGAACATTTCAACTCGATTCTAAGCTAACAAATTTAAACAGCACATATTTAGGGGACTGGCAGGTGTCCTGATGTCCCATCAGTGACATGTACCACGCCATTTCTACATGTTTTGCCTCTAAGATGCATAAAGAGAAGGTGCATGAAAATCTCCCTCTTGCTCCTTTGGTTTGCCTGGCACAGGAGGATCAATGAAATGGAACAAATTGGCCAAACATTTTTCAGAAATATTCTTGAAGCCTGTGTTTTGTAACTGTTTCAGAGAACATGGGAAGGAGCCTGAGTGTTTTCTGAAAATCAAGCCTTTGTTGCAGTATTGAGATTGGACTCCTTAAAATTACAGAGGATATAAAAATGACAAGAACACTTCCACAGATTTGCTCTGTGTTACTTAGGTCCGATATTCTTTTGAGTAGAGAAAATATTTGCAGCACTGGACGTGAAGCAGGTCTGTGAATAGGTCTCCCACTTGGGCTGCTATAAATCCCCATTAAATCTACCAAAGCCAGAGAGCTGCCCAAGGACTGCACTGGAGTATGACAGTGCTTTCCAACCACCAATGCAATCTACAGTGCATTCCCATGCCATCTCCTTGTCCACTTTTTAAACAGAGACCCAGCTGTAGCTACCTCCAAAGTCCAGCAGATGAATGCAATTTAGATGGAGCTGTCAAGCATGCAGCGCTTTTAAAAGTATATTTAGAAGTCTGACTTATTAGGCAGGAGTCAGGCTCCTCCTGTTGGAAAATCTCATCTTGCAAAGTCATGTTAAGCTGCTGCTGGCTCTTAAAAAGCCTCAGATGGATTTTTCCATCATGCTTGAAGGCCCTGAGGCAAGTAACTACCTGCACACCAACTGATCCCCCAAATGTTTACCTACCGAAGCCAAGAGGCTGCCCACCAATCCGCACCATCTTCCAGAGTTCGCCAGATGCACTTGTAAACAACAAATTATTAGGAAATCTGTAAAAGAAAAGGAAGACCAAACGTGGCAATTAAAACACAGCAGTGTGTCAGATTCTGCCTGCGGGGATGCTGCTGCTCCTGTATCCCTGCCCTGCTTGAAGTCAGCAATAGCTTCGACGGCAGCAGCTCGGTGAAGCTGAGAAAACTCCCGGCAGGCGGGATGGATGGACCTGCCTGTCCTTCCAGATGTCCATGGGAAACCTGTGTCTGATGTTGGAAGTGGGCACAGGCCACTCGCAGAGGCATGGAAAAAGATTCCTAAGACACAGGCCATGCCCCGGCTTTACAAACATCGAGACTGTTCATCTGAAGGCTTGATTTAAGATGTATTTAGAAACAGTGAGGGACAGAATATGTTCCACACCTACTCTCTTAGGCATGTGAACCACTGGTTTTGTGTCTGAGCATCACCAGTGCTTTTTTCCATACCTTCCCTGGGAAGTTCCTGGGATCCCCTCAGAGATCCCCATTTCTTACCAGGGGAAGGAGAGCAGCGGGTAAGAGACTGGTGTGGGCAGCCCATGAGAGATGCCACTGGCCACCCAGGTTCCCCAAGCACCAAGCTGCTGCTCCAGCCCTCCAGCCTCTCTTGAAGGCAGACAGGTTTACTCCAATTAAGGTCGAAGAAACTTTGGAGAGGGCAATTAATAGTTCGCAAAACAAGTCCCTGGGGCAGACAAGAATCAAACCCAAGCACTGCATGGTGTGTCAAAAGCAAACCTACGTGCTCTATCTCCACACAGCATCCTGTCTAGCCTCCAGGCCTCAGAGACTTCTGCGATGTGAGGCTGCAGGAATACACACACACAAACAGGCTGAGATTTGCTCCCTGGCTGACTTTCTCCTTGCCAGAACAAACGAGTCATGGGCTCCCGCTGCACAGGGGTGACTCAGTACATTATCATCACAACGAGACTCCGCACCAAGCCCAGCCATGTGTAAAAGCAAAGCGGGAGGACAGCATCACTGACATCCCCACCCTACTTTTGGCCTTTAGCAGTAAAACCTCAACCACGTACAGCAGATTTTTTTGGGGGCTTTGCTCTTAAAAACACAACTAATGAACAGTGGAATAAAAATGTTAGAATCGCTTTGATCCAGTGTCTCTCTTTCAGAGGGGAGATGATAACCCTACATTGGCTTGTGATTTCACTGAGGGTTTGGACAGACAAGCCCAAAATTCAGGAGCTGGAACTAACACACAAGACCTGACTCAGAAAAGTTGCAGGGTGTAGAGGCCCATGATATGCACACAATGAGGCTCCCAAGAATTAACATGGAGGAGATTAGGCTGCTTCCTGCTCCTTTGAGAACATTCCAGATGCTTTTTAGAAGACCCTAAGAGCAAAGCTCACCTCTGCTGTGTCTGGACATCCATGACCAAGGAGATGTAACCCTCAATGAGAGAAAAGGAGAAAAAGCGAATATGTCCCGAGTCTTCGTTGCCCACCACTGAGTCTTTTACTCTGAAGAAAAAGAAGAGAACAGCATTAACTGTGGTTAGAAGAACAGAGGAAGGCTTTTAAAGCAGATATAGCCAGTGAAATGAGGTATGTTCACACACTGACTTAGGGAAGTGACACCAAGTCCTGTCACATTATACTGCTTTTCATTTTTTTTATTTCGAATGGGCAAAAAATGCCAGTCCCCACAATGGGCAAAACTCTCCCATCCCTGCCCCAAGGTCCTTTTGCAGGAGGCTGTGGGTTAGGAGCTGCAGGATCCACATCCTCCAGTCATATGTAGATATGCAGCACATTGACCACATTGCTCCTCTTAACTTAAATCTGAAAAGGCTCAGCTTTCCAAAGCCAACGGATGTCTTTGGGCACCCTCCATCTCCTGCTTGGCTTCCACCTGCCAGGACAACCCTCTTGAGCCTGTGAAACCTCCCTCCCAAGTGCAGAGTACCACAGCAGCATAAGGCCGCAGCAGATCCCAGATTGCATCCTGGAGGAGCAATGTGAAGTGGTGCCTCCAGACACCAGCCACACCTCCCCCAGGAGCCCATATCCCCATGGGGACCTACCCATTGGAGTAAAACATGACATCCATTAGGAGTGTAGCAACAGTGGGAAGTGTATCTGGATCCAGGCTGGTGACGCAGAACATATTACTCGGACTGGAAAGGGGATGAATGACAGGCCTCTGAACTGAAAGAGACACACACAGACACACACAACTATGAAGCCACCTCTGCAGCAGGTTCGTGTCCCACCACGTGTCATCCACGCATCGGCAGCAGCCGCAGAGAAAAATGATAGTGTTTGTAAGAAAGTTCCTCATTCCTGAAGCCCTGCTGGTTCTCAGACAGGGATGAGGAGCCTGGGGACAACCTGCTCTTGTGACGTCCTCTCTGGGGTCGTCAGGGTGAGATCATCCCCAGTACTCTGCCCTGCACGAGGCACTGGTCACCTCACTGCTTGTAGGGGCTTTCAGGCCATTGGGTGCACCCACGTGAGACAAGGGGCAAGCTAAAGGAGGTGGCAACACAAACCGAAAAGCAGAAATAAATTCAGGCTCCCACCATTTAAAATCCAGGGCTATGGAAGGAATTTCTCCAGCTGGGCTGGCAGTACACCCCCTCTTTTCCCTTCTTTCTGGGGGTCTATTTTACTATAATAGCTACAAAAATTAAAAACCAGATGACCCACAGCAGCTCGGCAAACATGTTTGCAGCCAGCAGCTGAGGAACAGCCCAGGCATCCTGACAACATCTCTGTGCATAATCAACGTGTGTTTCATTGTGCCCTTCCTTCAGGCTTTTTGTGTAAGGCTCGTTTTCTTCAACACGATGATTTATAGCTACCGAGTGACGAGGCTGAGTGGCACTTCATAATAACTGATCTATGCTTGGTTTGGTTACGGGTGCAAAATTACACACAGGTGTGAAGGTAAACATATGTATTTAAGTAGTTCCTTTTCCCAATTGTGCCCTTTGCTTGATGCCAGCTCCTCTAGAGTGGAAACATCCCGGGGTTCTGTACAGCCCTGGGCTGATAGTGGCCTTGATCCTGATGGTACTGATGTGTGAAAGTTGAACAACAATATTCTCTGTGCATCAATCATTGAAATACTTAAAACAAGCTTTTATATAAGGCATTTTTCTTTAAAATGTTAAAACGTGGAAGTATGGGCTACAGATAATGCTGTTTCTGCAATTGAAATGAATTGCAGGACCTTCTGTCCTACAAAAGGCATGTTTCCCCTACAGATGTGAAACTAGCATTAAAAGGCTCAAATTCAGCAAAGCTCATCACCATTGCTCAGAAAGTCAAGCATCTACTCGCATCCCTGGTTGAACTGGGATAGACTCAGGCACGTGTTGAGATAGTTTTTCACCTTACAACAGGACAAGCATTCACCAAAACGTTGAAGGAAGGTAGGAGGCAGACTTTCATCCCCATGTGTCATGGAGATGGACTTCCTGGCAAGCTAAGCCCATGCTGCTCCTTACCCAGTTTTGGTTTGACAAATCCATTTGTTATCCCAAGGTCATCGGCAGCCACCGTCTCCCCGTTCACTACTCTGAGGATGGTGAACTCAGCAGCCAGCGTGTGCATCACGAAGGGCAGGTCTCGCTCACGTACCTGAGGTTGACAACAGGATTAGCTCATGATGGTGTGCACCAGGAGTGAGAATACACTGCAGTGGAGGTCACGTACTCTCAGGGCACAGAAAAACAGACACATCCCTCTTGCTGGAGCCAGCAGGTGCATAAGGATAATTATCTGGATGTGTGTCTGGAGAAGCACATTTGGTGATACCACAACTATCAGTAGAATTAAGCATCACAGTGCTTTTAAGACTGTGGAAAGAGTGTGGAGACTTCTAAGAGGGAGATATTTCACCTCTTTTCCAGCATCCCTTCAAGAACTCAGCACTCCCTCTTCTTCAGCCTTGTTTCCTAAGGAAATAAAGCTTATGCGGTCGTGCCTTGTATAAGGGTGTTTGAGACAGAAAGAAAGTCTGTGTGTCTATCCGCAAAACAACTTTGGAGCCTCTTGGCCATTATCAGCCAACATGACAGCATACACTATTTTCCTCTAACTCTCAGAAAACCAATATCTGAGTGACAGTGGGAAATGCTGCCAGTGCCTCCATTAGGGGAGAGACTGCAGTGTGGGCTCAGCACTGCTGTTAGACACCAGATAACCCCTGCCAACAAATGCCTCATCCCAGGAGAAAAGCTCCTGAGATGTCAGAGAGGCCAACTAGAAGGCACAGAGCTCTGGGGAAAGCAGACTTTGGTACTTTTGCTACTCATCAAAACAACTTGTTCCCAGAAATGCCATTAAAACCGCCCAACTGAGCATTCATCTGTCGGCAGATGATTCTGCCTGGTCTTCTCGTGTCCTCTTACCAAGATGAAGTCCGTCTGATAGGTGGAGAGCATGAACACTGAGATGTTTTGGTCAGCTAGAGGTGCTATTACTGACTTGGCAATTTTGGTCACTCCGATGGGCTGGGAGCCGGAGAAGCCACCTCCACCAGACACCACGTTGAGGGCAAGCCATGTCGCATCAGCCACACTCAAGTGTTCCGAGGAAGGGAGCTCTGCAAAGAGATAGAAGGGGAGGACAGAGGTTTGTTTTAGAGGCAGAGGAAGCCAGGTCCACCAGCTGGTCCCTGTGTGGTGGGACCTCAGTGCAAGGAATGAGGTGAGCCCACTTATCCAGCCAACCTTCTTGAGCCCCTCATGCTGCTTTGCAGGTTGGTCCTGTGATGCTTTTTAGAAATACATATACTGATCTCCTTCCAATGCAGGATTCATACAGGTTTTCAAGGACAACACAAGGACAACCGAGTCTCAGCCATTCACTTGGACGCTGGTGAACAGCCCTGTTGACTTCCCCCTGGGGAAAAAGCCTGAGGTCTTTGACTTAACTTGAATCTCCTCTGTCACACAGTATCTCCAAATACTTGAGCTTTTCTGGTCTCTTTTGTTTCATTTTTCTTGCCCTAAACCCAAATTTTGCTCTCCTGGACTTGAGATGGAGTTTGACAGAGCAGCCTGGGCACTAGTCCAAGACTTGGGTGGTGCAGAGCAGGTACCCTATGGATCTGTGGACTGCTGCCTCCAGTTCTAAAGCAGGAGACAAGAGGCACCAGCTCTGTAAGGGATGGGTGGTATAAGGTATACACTAGAGATTACAAGCTGATCAGAGCTGATACAGATAATGGAAATCTTTTTAAGAATAACCCCCGTTCCATTCCATTTGCTTCCAGTCTACTGTCATTAAGCAGTTAAAAATCTGCAGCTAAACCATTTAATACAAATTATTAACTGCTTTATAGAAACATTAATATATTAGCAGCCTGTAAAACCAGAGACAGACTCTGGAATGAAGGCATAAACTTCTCCAAGATTCTCTGGACTTTGGATTTTGGTTTGGCAAATTATAGAAACAAACAGTTCAGATCCAGATCCAGACTTACAAACGCATAATCCCAGTTAAATCTACTTGGCATCAGGAACCTGACCTCAGATGCAGATCCAGCCGGCAAAAACACAGCGGATGTCCCAGCGGAAACCTACACACTTGGCTTAGAGGGTAGAAGCAGCCCAGGAATCCAAAAATATACATCCCAGTGCTGCTGCTCTCGCACTCAGCCCTGGCACTGCAGACAAGCCACTTTGTGTCTCCATACCCACATTTCCTACTCTGTCCACCCACTGCTGGCTCCCTCATACATATCCTTTCCTTCTCCTTCAGCAAGACCTTCAGGAGCTCTTTCTGTGCCACCATGTAATAAATCCATAACCTCAACCCCCCCAGCTCCCCAGGCACCGCTGCTGCGAGACAACGGCAGTGCTGGGAACCCAAAATGAACTGAATAACAAATAGTGTTCGTTTTGCTCTCCTCAATAACCTCAATTGTGTGTGGCATGAAAATAACCCTCAGCAAACAGCCTGCAAACAGTGGGGACACTGAGAGTTCTGCCGCTGCATTTTGATGTTTAGCTTCATAGGCCAATGTTTCTTTTTTACTGAATAATCAGAGCTTACATGGAATGAAAACTAGGCACCAGGGAGAGCGGGTAAGTTTGTGCATTAATCAACAGCATGTTACCTCAGAGAGAAGAGTGCAAGTTGCTTGCAGAAAACTATTGCAGCAAACCAGCATTTTCTAATCAGACAGCCCTTTGCATCATCAGAAAAGCACCCCCAAAACAAAGCTTACTCCATCAACTGGCAGGGAGAAGCTAGGGCTCAAAACAACTGCTGCTGATCTAATAAGCAGCTGACATCTTTTTTTCCCTTTATTCCCACCTCTCCTCCTTGCCTGTGAAATAAATAAGAAGGGAAAAAAAAAGTTAAAAAAAAAAAAGTAAGATGTTCCTTGTTTGGACATATATTTGCTCGCTGGCAGCACGAAGGGGAGCAGGCGAGGCCACCTGCATGTCATCGGTATTTACACTTCCATCTCCTGCATCCCCGAGCCATGAAAGCAGCCAGGCAAGTAAATCACAGAAAGGTCAAGTGACACCTTTCCTCTCTGCAAACTCATTGCCCCAGAGCCTCCAGCAGCCTGGTTGCCCCAGTAACGATGGATGAGCAGCTCCAGGGTGCTGTGCTCATCGGCCGGTCCCACACGTGCCCAAGCCCACTAACAGTATCACAGGATCGCCCAGGTTGGGAGGGACCTTTGAGATCATCGAGTCCAACCATAAAAAAATAATCAAAAATTAAAAACCAAAACACTAACCTATATTCCTGAGCACCACATCAACTCGTCTTTTGAACAGCTCCAGGGATGGTGCCTCAACCACTGCCCTGGGCAGCCCATTCCAAGGCTTAAGAACCCTTTCAGTGGAAAAATTGTTCCTAATCTCCAATCTGACCCTCCCCTGGTGCAACTTGAGGCCATTTCCCCTTGTCCCATTGCCTGTTCCTTGGGAGAAGAGACCGACCTCCCCTGGCTACCTCCTCCTTTTCAGGGAGTTGGAGAGAGCCAGAAGGTCTCCCTGGAGCCTCCTTTTCTCCAGGCTGAACACCCCCAGCTCCCTCAGCCTCTCCTCTAGACTTTTCTCCAGACCCCTCCCCAGCTTCGTTGCCCAAATGACTCATTACTAGCAATGAGAAGAGGTCACAACTCGTTTCCCTCTCCATAAACAGAGCAGATGATATTCCTGCTCTGCATGGGTGACGTGGGCCTGGCCGCAGTTCATTAAATACCAGTTTAAATCCTATTTTGGGTCAGGGATGTGATGGAAGTTGCTGTATTTCACAGTGGATAGAGGCATTATCACAAGAAGACCTTGTCAACCCCTTCCTCAGGGGGCAGGGGGGGCGATTTGCTGGTTGCATTTTTAATTACTGCAAAGTGTTGATCACGGTTTGGTTTCGTGTGTTGAACAGGCCCTTTGAAGTGTCACGGGGGCCACTGCATTTGCTTAACTAACCTGCCTCTCATAATTCAATTAACTTTGCAAAAAATATACAGAAAGTGACTGAAATACCAATTTTGGCCGCTGTTTCCACTAGGCAGCCAGATGGAAAAGTACAGCCCAGATTTTAATGAAACAAACCCAGGCTAGAGGCTCAACAAATTCAGTGAAATAGCACCAAATAAGCCACGTGGAAAGGTGCTTTGCCCAGGAAGCTGTTAAATGCAGTAAACCCAAGGAGAGCTGAAAACACCAGACATTAACATTAACGCAGACTCAGTCAGGCGGAATAAGGTAATAAATCAAGAGCAAAATGAGGAATCACCTGTGTTTCAGCACCAACCCATCAAACCCAGCATCCCCAGAAGAGCAGAGCTCCTGACGCTCCGCAGCTTCACCATCACAGCATCCCCTGTCCTTGCACTGCGAGATTGGTGCAGAAATCTCTCTTTTGGGCTCTCAACATCCTCTCACAACTGGTTTATCAGCCTGCAGGTCACTCCCACTTCTGATTACAGTGGACACCTCATCTCTGGCTGAGAAAGACCTCTAAGAGGAGAGAGACTCGGGCTTTCCTTATTAGAATCACAGTCTTTGCTTTCACTGTGCATTCGGGTGAAGTCCCAATTTTGGTGGTTTTGCAGATCTGATGCCAAGAGCAGGCATCCAGGAGCGGTTCAGCTTCTTACAGGCTCCATAGCCATTACAGAATCACAGAATCTTAGTGGTTGGAAGGGACCTTTGAGATCATCAAGTGGAGAAGCAGAGCAGGGTCACAGACTCCCCAGCTGGCATGGAACCCCACTAACAGGGTGGGATCATCCTGACAGTCCAAGCACAGCCTTCAACTCATGTAGGATGTTTCCTGGCAGTGCAGCACTAGGTACCAATGGCTGGTGGGCTCCAACAGCCCATGGTAGTGCTCTCCGTGGGCACAGCAGCTTCTCTCATCCGAAATTTTCCCCACAGCATGGAATCTCTACAGTGCCACCAAGCAGACAGACAGATGCTGGGTGGGACACAGCTCCTCCAAGCGGGACACTAAATAAATGCCAATCCCTCCTCAAACCAAACCCAACAAACACGTGTCAAATAAGTTTTAGGGCATGAATCAAATGGCTTATTCACACCATGGGTGATCTAAAAGGCCAGAGGTCTGCCTGCAGCCTCTCTAGTCCATTTGGTAGGCACAGATGAAGTGAAGCAGCCTCCATGGCACACGTCATTCTAGGATGCGAGGTGGCGAGTATCATAGCGGCCATAATTGGCTCCTGAGTTCAAGTAATCAATACCATTTCCAGTGAGGACAAAAAACGTTGGCTGGAACCCAAAGAGGGATTGAACTGCTGCTGCTGGAGCCTACAGAAGGCTGTAAGCACCACGAGCTGGTGCTCCACGCCGCACTCTAAAAATACCTTTGGGAAGATGCCGGCCAGATGATGGGTCTTTGCAAGCAGCCAAGGTGGCCACAGTAAGCAGGGAAAGAAAATCTCCAGATTTAGAGCCCTGACCAAAGAGTGGGGCTGCGTAACGGTGGGAAAACCAGAAACATTTTTTCTGCCTCTGTTTTCCACCCTGGGGACCCCTCAGCCTCATGCACCCTGTAAGGCTGGAGGGAAAGCACTGGGAGAGAGTCCTCCTGCTCTGGAGGAGTGCTGGAAAACATGCAAGATGCTCTGAGGAAGTGTGACACCACCAGAGCTTTTCCCTCCTTTCTATACCTAATTTAAATGCATTCTAATTTCTCTTAAGAAAGGGGAGATAACTGGAAAATGCACAGTTCCACAGCAGAAATGCACCTCACCCGCCCAAAGCCCTGCCAACCCAAGACGTATTCCCTTCCTCCCTTGTTCCAACTTGATGGCAATCAGATACCCACTTGAGGATCCCCATCAGCTCTCAAGCTGACATGGTGAATTCAAGTGAAACTGGAGGTATGTGATGGATTTATTGTAGTGCTTGGAGAGAAATGAAGGCGCTCAACTGGTTTGTTTCTCTGCTGGGGTAATGTGGGATCATCTCCTAAGAGCTTATCTTCACTCAGGACACAAATTTTTGCATTAGAGCAGAGTATTCTGGGTGATATGCTACTCCTTGATTTGTTCTGGTACTCTGAATGAACCAATTGCTCGTTATAGGACTTCAACTCATCATTACAGGACTATGTTTGCAGCCACAGCTAACTCCAAATGTTAAAAAATTATGAAGTTTAAAAATAGTGTAGATTTTTGACCACTTCTGGCTTTAGATCCCTTACACTGTACTTATTTCATCTTTTATAGCTTCCCTCTGCAAAAATGACAGCTAGAGTCTTGCTTGAATTAAAAAAAGAGAGAAAAAGGCTCCTGTGATAGCAGGACTCCAATGGTCAGGCATTAAAAATAAAAGCGCTGCCAACTGCAAAATTCATGATAAATTGGGAGAGCTGTCACCAATGCCTCTATGTGGCAGCACAGTTTATGTACATATATTTTTAATAGGATTTTTATGTTTATTAAAGGGTTCTCTTCCCACTGCCCAGTGGAAGCTTTTCATTGCTCTGCAGTTTTAAAATCCCATCCTATAATGAAGTGAGGGATTATCTCAGGTCGCAAAGCCTGATTCAAAGCCCAGGCATCTTTCCGATTTCTCTGTTGGCTTTATTGAGGGACTCCAGCCTCCAACCACTGGGGAGGGGCTGGAGAGGCCACTGGGGGCTACAGATGGGTGATGTCAAGAAGAGCATGCCATAGGCAAGGTACCAATGTGCCCACGGGGAGCTGGGATGCTACCCCCAAGGTAGGTTTCCAGCACCCACTGGTGTGGTTTACCCAACACCTAATGAAGTGCGTGGGTTTGAACTGGATGTCTCTGCTCAGAAAACTTTCTAGGAATTTTTTATCCTTGAGGGCACCATGGAAACTGGCCACATCAAAATCCTGGGGGAAGGAGAGTAGGAGGAGGATAACCACCTGAGACTCATCTCTTTTGCAAAATCAGGCTAAATAAATATTCCTTTAATGCTAGGAAATGGAGCACTCTGTTTCTCTCACTTCCAGAAAGCCATGCGAAAGGGGATAAAGCAGGGTAAAGGTGTCATTTATCAGTTCCTATAGTGTGCTAAAATCCAGAAGGAGCTCTGAAGCTGGTCCAACACCCAGCTTTGTGCATCCCAGAACCTCACAGCTCTGAAGCACGAGGGTTATTCCTGTAGGATGCCCCATTTCTTTCTTTGCTCTGCTGCAAGGACAAGCCAAAGCCATCCACCACCACGCTTCTCCCACAGGGACCCCACCAGGGCAGCAAAGACACCTCGGGGATGTCAGAATGCAAACCATAACCTTTCAGAGGATGCAAATTCCCTTTCTTTTCGCCTCAAGACACGCTGCCAGATTCACACTTAGTAAGTGGGAGCAAACACTGTTGCTGCCCCACAGGTTGTAAAGAAGGCCCACAGGCAGTCTGGAGGGTGGCTGCCAGGCAGAAAGTCCTCGGTGTCAGTTTGATTTGAGAGCCCCACACAGAGCCTTCCCACCCCAAGGGACTTATCTAAGCACACCGCTTGGCTTCCAGTTGGGAAACACGATGATGATCAGGTCCAAAAAGTTAATGCCTTTATGCACAGGGAAGAAAATCCCACAGCTCTGATTCAGCTGAAATTGTCTCACATGCCAACGAGCTCAAGCTCGTCGTGTTTATAACCACGCAGCTTTTGCAATTTTTTCCATTTATGCTAACGGTTTGGTCAGCTGCCACCCTCTGCAGAGGGCAATACTGGAGGTGATCATGGAATAGGACGTGGAGCTGCTGGAGTAGGGCCAGAGGAGGCCACAGAGATGCTGGGAGGGCTGGAGCACCTCTGCTGGGAGGACAGGCTGAGAGAGTTGGGGAGGTTCAGCTGGAGAAGAGAAGGCTCCTGGGAGACCTTAGAGCCCCTTCCAGTCCCTAAAGGGGCTCCTGGAGAGATGGGGAGGGACTCTGGATCAGGGAGAGGAGCCGTAGGATGAGGGTGAAGGGTTTTAAACTGAAAGAGGGGAGACTGAGATGAGATCTCAGGAAGAAATCCTTTGGTGTGAGGGTGGTGAGAGCCTGGCCCAGGTTGCCCAGAGAAGCTGTGGCTGCCCCATCCCTGGAGGGGTTCAAGGCCAGGCTGGAGGGGGCGTGGAGCAACCTGGGGTGGTGGGAGGTGTC